>JADLZN010004130.1:231853-252241 GCA_018155175.1 Sinocyclocheilus anophthalmus
TTTCCCTTCATTTCCTCCAGAGGGATTTTTTAAAAATGTGTATAAAGAGCTCCATGAACCAAATCAACATTACAAACTCTGATTTGGAGCAAAAAATAAAATGCTTGGAAAGATACAAGACTGAGCACTTTAAAAGTGATGCATCAAATGAAGCATCAGAAACACTTTGACTGAAAAAGATGATTGTAAAAATAGCATTACAAATGATTCTACAGTTTTGCATATAGAATAATTGTACAATCTCAGAACTCATGGGATTATGAAAGCCTGCTTCCAACACAGGTTAGCAAAATAAAAAATATTTTTTTCAACTTTCTATTTTACAAAACTATTTTTCTATTTCACCACTGAAAAAAAAGTAAAAATGTAATATGTTTTATCTTTATTTATTTATTTTTTTACTCAGAACTGTGAGATATAAACATTAAAGTGTATGTCTCACAATTCCAACTTTTCTTCTCAGAAATGAGGTTATCTCGAAATCTAGAGTTATCTCACGTTTCAGTTTTCATTTGTGTCTTGTTTTTTGTTTTTTTTCACCTAAGGATAAAAAATTATTGTGACTTTTTTTATTTCACAACTCTGACTTTTTCTCAATTGCGAGTTTAGCTATATCTCACATTTCTGACTTCTCATAATTCTGTTTATATATTGCAATTCTGTACAATTACTCCAGAGTATACCATTTTATGGTACATGCCCCAAAAAAACATGGCACCTTGTCCAAATAACCATGATAACACCATGGCACTTTTTGTAGCACTGAGTTTTAAGACGATATACCGAAGATAAATATGAGATGCAATGCATTGCCACACTGACGGGTTCTGCTGCACTGTTGCATGTCTAACCCGTCTGCCGCTCCACACATCCAGAGATGATTTCATATTCGAGAAATGCGAAAGCATCTGCTGCTCCCAGAACAGCGGCGAAAAGCGTGTTTACGGCGTGAAACTCGATCTGCTGCGCACCTGGACGCACATGACGCACAGGTGTCACCTCCAGCAGCGCGCGCATGTGTGTGTGAAATGAGCACGTGAGAACGTGAGAGGCTGGTTTTTGGATCTGTTAACACCTGTCGTGCTAAAATTCGCGTTGCTGGGATTGTAAATCAGCTCCGGGGAGAAGTGCGTGCCAGAGAGAGAGACTCGCTTTCCAGCGCACCTCTGACCTCTGACCTCTGGGGCTGACTCCAGGTCAGATGTACAGCATCTGTCTGAATCTGCTGTTATTAGCGGCCATTCATATGCGACATTACAACCGGCATTAGGACCTGAAAGCGAGAAACACACACACACACACACACACACACACAGACAGAGACTGCAGCGGAAGTGTATCTTCATAAAGTTGCACGTGAACATGTACACTTCTCATGTGTGTTGCTCATCTTTAGCTCATTCAAAACAACAGCGGGATAATGCGAGATATTAAAATGCATGAGTCTGATGGCATTAATGCTGCCTCTCACAATAAACAAACATACTGATTATTCTATATTGGACATGAATGATTGACTGATGGATTTCATTCAGGTTAATGAACAGCACAGCAGATATGGGTGAATATCATCTCTCTAAAAAAAAGAAAAATATTAAATAAACAAATAAATGAACGAACAAACAAATACATACATACATAAATAAAATAAGGTCTACTTTTAAGACCAGTCTTTGTAAGTATAAGATCTTTTTTAACACATAAATAGAAAAAAAAGCGTTGTTAAATTATGTCACAAACATAAATTCATAACATGGTTTTCATATTTCCATAATAGTGTTCACATTTCATAATAATTTTCATATTTAGTTTTTTTATACAATTCTCCTTCCTGTAACACATCCAGACATTTTTTTGTAAAATTATTATTATTAAGTATGTTGTATAATGATTATTAGTCGCGGAGCCGGTCGGCTCAATGGTATTCTGATTACTGCCTATATTACTCTTATATTTTTATTTTATTTAAATCACCATAAATTATGGCAGAGAACAAACATTTTGCATGATGTAAAATATCATCGCTTTTGGTTTGTTTCACATTAGCGAGTGATGGGGTTTTTTTTTTTCATTACAAGAATTACAATTTGGTGGGTGGAATAAATCCACAAAGTAAATGCTCTTGATTGCTTTCATGCGATGTTCCGCTAATCGCTAATCTATATATATATATATATATATATATATAGATATATATATATATATATATATGATATATATATATATATATATAATTATAAGTCTAACGTGCAATTGCAGCTTTTTACGCTTTATGCAGCATCCCAATGGTTTATTTTTATTTTTTTTTTTTATGTTATTTTGTTTCTTCTTTAGGCTAAACGCTTTTGGCTTGGGATTTCTTCTTCATTTTGTCATTGTAGAGTGTGGTTGTTGGTGTAAACAGGGTCAGAGTCACCTGCACACATACCCTGAGGACACTACTTACAACTGCACATATTCAGACTTTACATCATTGTGCAAAAATGTGAATTATACTAAATGAACATCACCATCTCAACCTGTTTCACATTCAACCGCAAGGTAAATCGGAGCTCTTTGTGTGTGTGTGTGTGTGTGTCTGTGTGTGTGTGTGTGTGTGTGTGTGTGTGTGCACGTGTGTGTGTATGTGTGTGTGTTTTTTCACCAACAACACGTTTTAATCAACTGCACAGAACAAAGATGAGAACAAAGAAAATACTAAGAATTATTTTGTAGCAAAGTGACATTTTCAGGCCAGTATGCTAATGCGGCGTCAGACGGGTGTAGGTGACTCTTGCATTCTTAATGACTGAATACAGTTGTGTTTGAGAGAGAAGAATTTAAAAAAATGTCTCAAACCGGACGTGTAAAGCTGTGCCATCTTCACTGCGGACAGAAAACTCTGAAAACTGCCATTAAATATCAAAAATATTCCTTCATACTGCGTCTGGACCCTTTTGTGGGCACGGTTATAAATATTTCAGTATTTGGCACAGTAAAAAAATGATGAATAATATTTGTGGATGAGAATTTGCATTCAACTGTTAAATTAAAAATTAATTACTCAGATGCATAAAGGAACAATATAACTTTGAAGCCTCCGAGATGGCAAAGTTAATTATTTCCAATTAGGAGCAAAATATCTTCAGAGATATTTCAGACCTTTTAATAGCATGGGATGAGCCGCAGACAGAATAAAAGACTCTTTGTTGGTTTTCCAGCACGTGAAAGATAGCACTTCATATCCAGAGCATGTGCACGACACAATTAAAATCTATAATAAAGCATATTGGAATATAGAGGGAAGTGTGCTGATCATATAAACTCATATTTAACATAAAACACACAGGCGCAGCGTAATCAAACGGCCTCATAATGTGTTTGCCCTGACACTATCAGCCGGCTGGATTTCTGTTTATAAGCTGCTGTACTGGAGCTTTATAGGACACGTATGAGAGCTGATGTATCGTGAACGAGGAGGACCGTCTGACCTCTCAGGCAACCGCTGACTTTACACGCTTCAATTTATGCACCGCAATCTCCACGCTAAATTTATTTGAATGCAACATGAACAGTTTGAGATGATCAAATAAATAAATAAATACCTGTGCTCCATGAGGATTGCATGTATGGGTTCAGAAAATAACCTGAAGAGCGACCTGTGTGATCCTGGTTTGGGCTGTTGTCCCTTTTCACATGAGTGTCACAGATTTGTCCATCTGAAAATTAACAAATCAAAAGACCATCAGGCCATGCATGCACATGTACCCAAGTACACACATGCACATTCACGAGTGCACAAGTGCACATGCACAAGTAAATATATGCACAAATACATACTGCACACGAACAAGTGCATAAGTACATACATGCACAAAGACATACCACACATGCACAAGTAAATATATGCACAAATACATACTGCACAGGCACAAGTACACACATGCACATTCACGAGTGCACAAGTGCACATGCACAAGTACATGCATGCACAAAGACATTCTGCACATGCACAAGTGCATAAGTACACATGCATAAGTGCACATGTACAAGTACATACATGCACAACTACACAAGTGTTAAAGTGTACAAGTACAAGCGCAGGTGCAAAAGTACCTACATGCACAAACACATAGGTACAAACAAACAAACCTCAGTAATCAAGAGAGTGCTAGAACTTCCTTCAGATATCAGTAAGTGTGATTAAAACAGATATCTTATTCAAGTAGCTTGTCATAAGCATTTTGACAGTTTAACTAATTTTAACTTGTTCAGCAAGATTCTCTTCTGTTGAGCTGAAAGGGAAAACAGTTTATGCTGCTGTAGCATCTCCTGTGGAATCACTGAGAACGCATGTAAATGACACACAATAAAAATATCATGTTCCTAAAGTCATACTTACCTTGCTTTTACTTTTGTTTTCTTTATATTTCAGATTATTTCTTCATACTTCATCTCAAGCACTTCACTGACACCCTAGTCTATTTCATAAACATCTACACTAACTTCAGATTAAAAAAACTTTATTAGGGGCAAGATTGTTGTTCAGGGTAAAAATGGCACAGCTGTGAAGAAAAGCCTTTTTTATAACAGAATTTTCATATTTTAGAGATTGAGTAGTTAGTTTATTTACAGCTGTCCATTCAGAGTCATGTCAGATCACTGGATTATTAGACACAACTATTCCTAAAAAGCAAGCAGTTATTTTGCGTCTGTCTCTCTGTCTTTCTCATGATCTGTTTTCAGCTGACAGGTAGCGTTTCGTTAAACCAGCCCAGCGTGTCTGTGTCACTCCAGATCTGCCGCGTCTCACCGGCATGGCCAGATGCTTTTTGATGAAGTCGTTCATAAATTTTAATATAAGGTGTATGAACTTGATGTACGGCCTCCCAGCTCATTAATATTGGAAGGGATCACCTTATGAAAAATAAAACTCAGGGGTATTTTTTTCTGCTGGTGAAGAGCCGTGATGTATTACACATGTCTGTGAATCACGGCTCAGTGCATCAGCTGGAAATATGATGGACAAACAGCCCATGAGTTCTTCATGACAGTCAGTGCTACTAAATATGACAGAGATCAGGGCCGTGGCTATCACTATACCTTATAAAAGCTCTGCTCAAATATCTAGCGAGCCGCCGTTCTGTCTTCCATCCGTCCAAACAGAACCTCGGTGATGGATCTGGAGCACTTTACTTTACAAATACTGCTCCTCTAATGAAACAACACACTGAACTCACAACTGTTTCTAATTGAGACTAAGCTGCTAACGACCAATTATAGAACACAGCTACACTGTAAACTACAAAATTGTATCAGTACTTTTCAGGGTTACTATAGTTATAAACTAAGAGCATGTTTACATGACAATAATTGTACTAAAAACCAAAAACTTTTTCACAAATTTGTGTTTTTGTAGTTTACACTGAGACAATAATGGTATCATTTTCAAAAAATTTGAAACCCGTTTTCAGGCCTCCAAAATGCTGTTGTCATGTAAGTGAATGGCCAACACACATAAAAAGTTGTCTGTTTTTAGTTGAAGGTGTTGTGTAAACACCTCCTAAAACCTTTTGTAAAAAAAAAATCTTATTTTATTTTACTTAGTTGCTAAAGCAACATTTCTCATTTTCATTTAGATTCATTTATTTGCTCTTTAGGGTTGTAGATGGCCCACTTCCGTGGTCTGGGCTATCTTCAGCCTTATCTGAGTGAACTGCTATTCGAGAACAGCCCTCTAGTGTTATGGCCACAGCTTACATCAGGCTTTGATCCCGGACTAATGATGTTTATGTGTTCGCTCTTAAAAAATCATTTACTGATGGTCCGGGTCTCCCTCTTGTGAGCTCCTGGTCAATAACACGGTGCTTCACTAGCCTACTGTGGGACTGACATGGATTGGGGACCTCCTTAGTATAGCCATCTGAGTGTAGTTATATTCCAGCCATTGTTATGACAGGACGGGCTTACTTGAATACAGCTATCCATGCAGGAAGGCTATCTAGATTGTTATTCTGGTCTACAAGCCTTCATAAGACCTTTAGGACATAGCTATCTGAGGATAGCTGTGTTCTAGCTCAGCAGCTATTTC
The DNA here is from genome assembly GCA_018155175.1 of Sinocyclocheilus anophthalmus. Lineage (NCBI taxonomy): Eukaryota > Metazoa > Chordata > Actinopteri > Cypriniformes > Cyprinidae > Sinocyclocheilus > Sinocyclocheilus anophthalmus. The sequence continues at coordinate 237,924 of JADLZN010004130.1, forward strand.
TCCTTACCTGGATTTAAGTAGCTATCTTTGAGCTCTTCTAGAGGCTTTCTAGTGTAGCCTCTTCAGTGGTCTTGTGTATCCAGGCTAGTATTGCTCACATTGCATAGCTATCTGAGGATGGCTGCGCTCTTAACTTGGGTGGGGTGTTCCCCTTGATCTAATCGGGTCTCCCCATTTCTGCCAGGTTATTTGAGCAGCCCTTGGTTTCAGTGGTCTGGCCCCTTTCTGAGCAAAGGTTTGGCATATGTCTCCCACCAGGTGGACAGGCACGCGCCTCGGCATGGCATGGTTGGATGCCCTAGGGGGCGCAGTGTGGAGTTCCCTAGAAGGGGAACGTCTCGGGTTATGCATGTAACCATGGTTCCTCGAGAGGGAGCGAGACACTGCGACTCCTCGCCATGCCTTCGGCCTGCCTGTTTACGTCTCCTTCAGACAACTAAGTTGGTGACGTATTCAGCAGGTGCCCTTTTATACTTCCGGGCACCCCGCCTATGACGTCATGGGTCATGTGGACCAATAGGATTGGCATTGTTTCACACGTGCTTCAGACACAAGTCATGCTGGCGGCATTCCCCAATGTGCCCCCTAGTCTCGTTCCTCTCGGGGAACCACATATGTAACCCGAGGTGTTCTCTCTCAGTATCCTGTTTCAAACTCAAAAAAAATGTGTATTTATTTATTTATTTTTTGCTTGTTGAACTCAAACTAAAACATTTAACTGGAAAATAAATTATTAGGCAGAAATCCTTCTATACTCGGAAAAAAAATGACACATTGGATTTACTTAAATTCAGGCATTAGTGTTTATTTTATTATTAAAACAACTTTAACTCATGTTACTGGTCCTCAACCCAAGCACATGCTCTACACTTCACCACAATGGTAGCCCCCAAAAACACTAACATACCAGAAACTGTTTTAAATACAAACATAAAAGAGCATTAAACAATAACAAGTCTCTCAATTGTATCATCTTATTAAAAAATACATAAAACAACATTTGATTTACTCTCCTTATCCAGCCCTGTGCAAAGCTTGATGGGAAGGTGAAATCTACTTCCTAGTACACAAGTACAATCATTGTACTCTCAACTCAGATTAATTAAGTAAATTGATTGTAAAGCATTGTGTTGGATTAACTTCATTTACTTCAGTAAATTGAACAAGCATCAAATGTTATTTTTGGCCTATTTAATTGAAACATGTTCTTTCAAAATGAAAATATTGAGTTGTGCCAAAACGCAACTGTTTCAAGTCAGTCTAACACAATGCAATTGTTTAAATGAGAAATCTAACACAATGGTGTTAAATGAAAATGATTGTTTTAAATAAACTGAAAAGTGCTGTAGAATATTATTATTTTTTTTTTTTTTGTGAGGCACAAACAAAAATGTAATTATTAAAACAAATAAAATAAAAAAAAGAAGGTTTTAGAAGGTTTTTAGAAGAAGCTGGTCTTAGCTGGTTTAAGCTGGTCTTCCAGCAGGACCGTTTGAGATGTGCACAGAACCATTGAAAACCCTTCAAACCTGCCCAGGCCAGGAGGCCAACCGAGACCAGCAAACCGGCTTGTGGAGGACAGCGTATGTTGCGTTTGGTTGGCTTGTTTTGTTTTCTCTGTTTCTACAAGATAACCAAATAAAGTTTTCTTTCAAAATGTGTATTTTTGAAAGCATTCCGCCAGCCATTCATTTGATCTGAAAGCACATTTCAAAGCAAGCGTGGCAGTGTGTGTGTGTGTGTGTGTGTTGTCCTGGTCCAGCACTCAGCTTTGACTCTGCGGCTCTGAGCCAGCCAGCCATGACTGCTTTTAACCTCCTCTGCTCTCACATCCTCCTGCCGCTCCATCTTCTGTCCCTCACAGAAGCACTTAACCAGCGACATTTCCTGGAGCTGCTTAATCCTCTTTCAAAGAACTCTAACTAAGTTCAGGAAAGTGTGAATTACTGAAACAGCCCATTTCCAGGGACGCTCTGCAGGAAGGGTTTGGATTCATTAGAAACAGAGAGTCAGAAATGGCACGTTAATTCTATAGATGCGTGTAAGAGGGGCAGACGACTCCAGAGCGTCAGTAATGAATGTATGTGCTATTAGAGGCTAGAGTAGGTGACTAACACTCGCTCTTCAAACTTTCTGCCAGGCATCGAACAGAAATGAGAAACACATTATCGTTCCATTAATTGATTTATGCTCTTTTAAAATGGAGGTCTCATAGAGATGCAGGAATTAGAGGCACTCTTGGGCCAATTAGAGCAGCAGCGGTTTCTTCCCGCAGCTCTTCCGTGCATCTCAATCACGGCCAATGCCCACAGGTGAAATGCCAAATCTGAAACACTCAGAGCGGCTCCTGCATCCTAAAACTGTGCATCGCTCGCTGCAGCAGACAGAGGCGTTACGAGCTGAGACGCTTTCAGACGACACGACTTTAAACAAAGAATCAAACTCAACCCGGGATGACCATCAATACATCAGATGTCTGTCTGTCTGTCTATCCGTCCATCTATCTATCTAACCATCTATCTATCTGTCTGTCCCTTCATCCATCTTTCTATCTATCCATCTGTCTAACCCATCTCTCTCTCTCTCTGCTCTCGTGTCGAGTGTTCAGAGAGTCTGGGCAGATGGACAGCAGGTCTGGACACCTGTCGTTTGTTTCTGTGTCTGTGTGGAAGTGAGACATGTTTCTCAGCGCTGAGATCTCTTCAAACAGTCAGACTGAACAGTCAATGAGATGCAAAATCATGCCTGAGCTTCTCTTTGAAATAATGGATTCCAATGCAAATCCAATGACCTTTAATTATTGTATAATTCTGTCAATGATCATAACCTGAAGCAACCATGACTAAATTGTACAATTAGCCTGTTTAACCTGCTGTATGAGTTTGACCTTTAGATGAGCACTGGCTGTTTCCATCAGAGCTCAGTGAGGACGGGGGGGTCAGTGTTCACCATCAGCCACCGAATGCCGGAAAAACTCGCTGGAAAAATCAAGACACGCAATGCTACAACTCTATACCGTAAATTCACTTAACACACGAAAAGTTGAGAAGTACAGTACTTTAACCTTAGTGACAATTCACCCAAAAATGATAATTCTGTCATCATTTACACTCCTGCAACATTGTGAAAGTGTCACAGTGTTCAGATTCTCATGAACATTAACTAGAGGTGAGCTGAACGTCATAACATCAGCTCAAACAACACATTTCTGTATTTGTCGGTAAGCGGAATCACTCTGACGGAGCTCTTTTACCGCTCAGAGGTGAAATCGTGTTTATCTCTGTCCATTTATCCCTGTACTGTATCTAAGCCACCACATTAACATCTGTCCTCTATTTACCCACCAAACTGGCTCCAATAAGCGGGTCTGTTCGCCGCAGCGAGGGCCAAATCTCCCAGCTGACTGACGTCGGGCAGATTTCCGCCGCCGCTCTGATTCGCTGCTCTGCTGTAAACACGACGCTCGTCAGGATACTTGGCCAATTAAGACCCCGATTTATGCTATCGACAGGGCCGAATCGTCACAAATGGCCCTTCGCTCGCACACCTTCCCTTCTTCATCCTTCTCAAAGTTGTGATCTTCCTCGCAGGGCTTTTTCTTTTTTTCTAGGTGTCTTAATTACTCTGAGGAAGTGGCGTTCTGGCTGGCGGTCAGCTGCTGCGACGGGTCCATTTGCATGTCTGTGTAGTGAGAGGTTGGCAGCGAATCCTCCCGTCCAGATTGTGGCCCCTCTCCGCGGTGAGACCGCCTTGGAGGAGACTGCGTTGTGGGATTAGGGTTTTAGCAGCGAAGGTAAGTGTGACTACAAGCTTTGGCTGTCCATCTGCTCTCCTGCGGTACCCTGGCCAGCCTGAGCCGCCTGCAGCAAGGACCTGGCCTCCGTACCAACACACACACACACACACACACACACACACACACACACACACACCACACTCCACACACACACACACATGCATGCAGCCAAGATCCCTCTGCCTGCTGCTCGCTACCAAACACTCCATATGCACTAAAGTTTTTCTCTCTTTCACCCGCCTGCCGCCACCATCCTTTCCTTTTCTCTCCTTAATAAATAAGACATGAGCGTGTCTCCAGCAATAGAGGCGACGGGTTTAATTTGTAGGGCAGCAATGTTTGCCGAAGTCCTGAGGGATTTTTGCCCCTTTCCCGTTCAAACACACACACACACACACACACCCACACTCACACACACACACACACACACACACACCTGATTCAGTCCCTCATTCGCAGTGAATTCAAACGGGTGGATTCAGTGGTGATTGCTTTAAAGGGATAGTACGATTAAAGCATGAAAACCAACACTTGTTTCTTATTATTTTTTTATTATTTCACCCTCTCTATCTTCAACTCTACCTTCTGTAGTACACAAAAGTTGGTGTTTAGCAGAGCGTTCACATGCATCTTTTCCATATAAGGAAAGCAAACAGAGAATTGTGACTGTCAAGCTACATTACTGACAAATAACAACCATAAAATTATCATAACACTTGTTCATATCATGCGTTACACTGCTCTGCATCATATCTGCTGAATGAAATCCAATACTTGTTTATGACTAATTTTGGGGTGCTAATTCCAAAAATAGTCTCTGTTTTGCTCTTTCGTGTCACACTTTCTTACAAAATATGACACATTTTGTAGCATTTTTGCTTTCAACTAGCATTCATAAGATGACGAATTCTTGTATTTTGCCTTAATCAGCAGAAAAACACCACAAATGCATGATTCCTGTCTGAATTTGAGCAACATTATAGCTATTAGTTTAACTCTCAGCCCATTTTCACATGAATGAATGATTCTGGACATAATTTTATGCCCTGAGTTTCTTGATTTCCACTTCTTTATTAAATGATGCATTTTAAATACTTCTTTTTGACATTAAAACATATTTTATTGACTGCTTTTGTTATTTTGAGTGCATTAAAGACATAATTGAGCAACACCACATGAGTAGCAGTGCGATACAGGTGTATATCATATATGATTCAGCCGTAGGTAATCACAGCGTGCCGATACACAGCCGTATTGCACAGCTATGAGTGTGATATTGCATTTATACAAGAGTTCGACGGCATATATATATATATATATTAGGGCAGTCAGTTTAACGCATTACCTTATTAAAATATTTTAATGCAATTAAAGCACTGGCCCTGCCCCCAGACCAGTATGTCATCTTACATTTCATACAGTTGACTGTTGACTAATATGATGCAGGGCAACAACTCCATATATGCAGTTATACCCTAGAATTCAAGATATCGGTGCAATGCCCCGGTATGAGTTTTTGTCTCATGTTTATATCATACGATCACAGGAGCAGCGAGAGCAGTATTACACGAGTGCTGATTTTGTCCAGAATATCACAAGTTTAAGTGTTATCTTATACAATAGTTCAGTAAATAAGAAATTAATATTGTGTTATATTTAAAAAAAAAATGTGTTTTTGCTCAACTTTGCAGAGAACACGTTACCTTTAAAGCCACAGCGGAGTTGTTGCGCGTCTCCAAGCAACACAGCGGTGTTTAGTTTCTGAATGAATCAACTGTTTTGAATGAATCGAGTGAGTGAGTGAGTGTGTGAGTGAGTGAGTGAGTGTGTGAGTGTGTGAGTGTGTGAGTGTGTGAGTGAGTGAGTGTGTGAGTGAGAGAGTGTGAGAGAGAGTGAGTGAGTGAGTGAGTTTGTGAGAGTGAGTGTGTGAGTGAGTGAATGAGAGAGTGTGTGTGTGAGTGTGTGAGCGAGCGAGTGTGTGTGTGTGTGCGTGAGTGAGTGAGTGTGTGTGTGTGTGTTTGTTTGTGTGAGTGAGTGAGTGTGTGAGTGATGTGTGTGTGTGAGTGAGTGAGAGTGAGAATGAGTGTGAGTGAGCGGTTGTGTAGTGAATGAATTGACTGTGTGTGTGAGCGAGTGTTTGTGTGAGCGAGCGAGTGTGTGTGTGTGTGCGTGAGTGAGTGAGTGATTGTGTGTGTGTGTGAGTGAGTGGTGAGTGAGTGAGTGTGTGAGCGAGCGAGTGTGTGAGTGAATGAATGACTGAGTGAGTGAGTGAGTGTGTGAGCGAGCGAGTGTGTGAGTGACTGAATGCTGAGTGATGAGTGAGTGAGTGAGTGGGGGAAATGAGTGAGTGAGTGAGTGTAGTGAATAATGAATGAAATTAATGAGTGAGATGAGTGAGTGTGTTTTTGGTAAAGTTGGGGGTGGGAGTGGAGTGAGTGAGTGATTGAGTGTGTGTGAGTGAATGAGTGAGTGAGTGAGTGAGTGTGAGTGTGTGTGTGAGGGAGTGAGTGAGTGTGTGAGTGAGTGATGAGTGTGTGAGTGAGTGTGTGAGCGAGAGTGAGTGTGTGTGAGAGAGAGAGATTGTGTGTGAGAGAGTGTTTGGAGTGAATGACTTACTTGACTGAGTGAGTGAGTGAGTGAGTGACTGAGTGAGTGAGTGAGTGAGTGAGTGAATGAATGAGAATGAGTGAGTGAGTTAGTGAGTGATGAGTGGTGAGCGAGCGAGTGTGTGAGTGAGTGTGAGTGAGTGATTGTGTGTGTGAGTGAGTGAGTGAATGAATGAGTGAGTGAGTGAACGAGTGAGTGAGTGAATAAATGAGTGAGTGAGTGAGTGAGTGAGCGAGCGAGTGAGTGTGTGAGTGAATGAATGACTGACTGAGTGAGTGAGTGAGTGACTGACTGAGTGTAGTGATGCCAGAATGAATGTGAGTGACGAGCGATGATGTGTGAGTGAATGAATGCTGGGCCTGAGTTAGTGGTGCGTGCGTGTGTGAGTGAATGAAAATGCTGAGTGAGCGGTGAGCGAGCGAGCTAGTGTGGTTAGTGAATGAATTACTGAGTGCATGAATGATGATGAATGAGTTGAGTGAGTGTGTGATCGAGCCTAGTGAGTGGTGTGAGTGATTAATGCTGAGTGAGTGAGTGATGAATGAATGAGTGAATGATTAGTGAGTGAGTGATGTGTGTGATCGCGCTAGGCAAGTGAGTGCTTGAATGAATTAGTGATGAGTGAGTGAGTGAGTGCGTGTGTGATCGAGCGGCGAGTGATTGAGTGAATGAATGATTGATTAGTGATGTGAGTGAGTGAGTGGTGATCGAGCAGCGAGTGAGTGAGTGAGTGAAGTGAATGAATGAATTAATGAATGAATAAATGATTGAGTGAGTGAGTGAGTGATGAATGAATTTATGCCTCATAAATACATTTAACCTAAATACATTTCTTATTTAGAAATAAAAAAATAAAAATAAATAATAATAATACAAAAAATTCAATTCTGTCAGTTACTCAAACTCAGGAAATTCTTTAAACCTTTCTTTTGTGGAACATAAAAGGAGGTATTTTGAAGACTGTTGTTAACAAAGCTGTTTTGGTTACTAGTGGCTTTCATTGTATTAACAAAAATTCCTGAGATGTTTCTCAAATTATCTTCTTTTATGTTCCATAGTTGAGGCCATTGTAGCCTAAATGTTTGTGTAATAAATTTTATGTTGAATCAAGTAAAATATTTCTTTCTAAAGCTACAGTTTGTATTGTCTACTTGATACTTTCTCATTTAACTCAAAAATAGCTTTAAATAATCTTTTTGTGGGTATTTTCACAATCAGATTTATTTTGCGATTAATTAATCGACACATCATGTAATTAATTTGCATTAACGTGTTAATTTTGACAGCCCTAATATATATATATAGGCCAGGACAGGTCAATTATCACCCCTCGAAATTCATATGATCCTATGAATAAAACGTGAAAAATATGAATTCTTATTCTGTTTAAGAACTGTAAGTGATGGAAAGATTTTATAATTTTTTTTTTTTTTAACTAAGCATCATCAAATTAGAAAATGTTAGGCCTTTCATGTCTTTTTTCATGTTTTTTTTCTCATTCAAGTTTCATTGTTTATCATGTGTTAAGCATAAGCACAGTAGTAATTCACCCCAATAATGTCATCATTTACTCATCAGTAATGCTCATTTTTATTTAAACAATTCCTTTAAGATGAATAATCTCAGACATTTGTAGAGAAGACAACGAATAATAAAAATAGAAGGTTTGAGTCATTTCCATCACACTGTAAATATAGATGAGGGCCATGTGAGTTATTTAAGATGATACCTGCGGCCCCTGAGGGCCTCGTGTCTGTCCAGATATATGAGAGGGCTAAACAACAGAACAGAGAGAGAGCGAGAACACAGAAACATAAAGCTCTTTATTAGATTGTGTGCGTGGCGACTCGCAGCGCTCTATTCCTCAGCATTAATTATGCATGCTGTATTTCAGTAATGTAATCCTCAGGTGAGCTACCAGTGATAGAACGTGTAATTTTGAGGTTTAATGTTGATGTAGTCGTGCGAGGGGACGCGGGGTCTCGGTATAAATCACGATGCGACACGCAGACATGCGCTGGAATCGCTGGCGCTGGGGTTTATGGTCCTCGTGACGTCGCTCGGAGGAAAACGCTCGCTTCACTTTGACCTTTGCGGCTGAATTCGTGTCACCCTCCCACCGGGAAAATTATATTTCACGTTACGTAAGAAAACTCTGTCAGAAAACACGCTCATCAGCATCTTTCTCTGACTGCCACGTCTACGTCGCATTTTCAGCGCACAATATTTATGTGCAAATATGCAGGAAGATGATTTTTTTTCTTCTCGTATCCGTCGTGTCTGCCAAAATCACACGGCAATGCCTATTATCAAACCCACCCACCGCCTATTAGATAAAAATGTTTCTATTTGCATGAAAGTTGATTTTTTTTGGCCTGGGCTTTGTTTCAGAAGAGGAGTGATGTGTTTGTTCTCTCGACGCAGACCTTCACTTCGCATGCAATAATCGGTTTTGAGTTCTGAAAATGATAACGCATATGATTGTGCTTCAAATCCATCCACACTGTGACTCTTCTTGGTCAAATAAATGCTCATAATATAATCATATCATATATTATATCTGAGTTAATATTGTTTGTAGATGATATCAAAGGAACAGTAAGTAATTAAGAACATTAAGAACTACAGCAGTGTCTTTTGGATGATTCTGAGCAGGCTTGAAACCCTTCGTCCCGGGGCTTCTCCGCATCTCTCTCTCTCTCTCTCGCTCTGCATATTTTTCCCCATATGTTTTCACAATATTTCCATTTCTAAATTAATGACCTCACAGGCGTGAGATGGAACAGAAACTCCGTCTTCAGGGTGTGAACAAGTTCACCTGCTGTTCCTCTGCTACAGAGAAAAACTAGCTGAAGAACTCATACCCTACACTCTTTTTCTGGCATTAATGTTCCATGAAGAACCTTTAACATCCCGGCAATGTTGTCTTCACACAAGAAAATAACGGTCACTGCAAGGTTCTTTGAGAACTAAGTTTGCTCGCTATGGCATCGCCGTGAAACCCCGTCTGGAATCTTTGGTTTAAGAGTGTCCAGTATTTTTCTATATGTTACTAGGGTGTTGCTAGGCAGCCACCACGACTAATAACTACAATAAAATGGATTGTGTGGATGGTTGAGTGTAAATTCTCCATTCATGCGGCTCTTTGTGCGATTGCTGCCCACATGCTGCATTCAGATCATATAAATAAATCTGCCATTCTTCAGCAGATGGAGATACTACAGCACGCTGACGTCACACACACACACACACACACACCATCTGCTCCTTCATACTAATGTGTTTCTTTTGGCTTTTGTATAATAGCATTAGCTAAACATGGGAAAGCTGCATCCATTGATCGAGCAATCAGGAGCCGATCATCATTAATGCCAGTTTACATATTCACCTCACAGATTCACACAGCACAATCACTCCACACACCTGCCATCGGGATTTTAGCACAAAGACAAACTATACTTTAGAATTGTTGTGGAATTATTGTTCCTCGTTATTATTCCTGGCAGGGTTATTGTTAACGAAAACATTAAAAATAGGTCAAAATAATATAAACTTTAAATATTAGAGGAAAAAAAAAAGTTTATAAAAAAAATACTAATAAAAATGAAAATGTTGTCTTGGCAACTAACTGGAAAAAAACAACATTTAAGTACTAAAATGACTGAAAATAAAATAAAATTGGTTCTGATTGCTTCTGTTGTCCTCATTTGTAAGTCGTTTTGGATAAAAGCGTCTGCGAAATGACAATGTAAATGTAAAATAATAAAACAAGACAAAAATAAAGTAAAATACTAAAAATAAAAGCAAAATAGAGATATTTTAAACTAATAAAAATGACAAAAGCACAAAAAAATACCAAAATTACAATATAAAAATAAAAATAAATGCGTATTCAAATTATTAACAAATATCAGTGAGACAAATATTAGTGAGATTAGTTATATGAGTAAACAAATATTAGTGAGATTCCCATAAATAACACAGATCCCCAGATATAATCTCTCTCTTTCTCTCTTTCTTTCTTTCTTTCTTTCTTTCTTTCTTTCTTTTTCTTTTTAAAAATTGTTAAATCAAGAATGATTTTCTAGACAAGTAAAAATGATTGTCTTGTTTTCAGAAGAAACGTATTAAATTAAGTGAGTTTTTGCTTAGAACAAGCAAAATAATCTTACTTCAAACAGAAAACAAGATTATTTCGCTTGTTTCAAGCTAAAAAAATTTTTTTTTAAAAACTTAATTTAAAAAGACTTGTTTATTTAATTTTTAATTTTTACAAATTACAAGACAGTAATTTGTACTTGTCTAGAAAATGTTTAGATATCAGGGCTGGAAACGAGACAAGAAATCTGAGTAAGAAAAGCATTTTTTCCAGTGTTATTATTATTATTAAACCAATGTTACAGTGCCTAATACATTTCCCAGCCAACTGGCAAGCATCTTTTTCAACAGTTCGCCAAGACATAAAGTGCCGAGCTCCATCAGTTAAGTCATTCAATTAAATTCAAGTTTATTTGTATAGCGCTTTTCACGATACAAATCGTTGCAAAGCAACTTTACAGCAAATATCTACAATATATTTAGTAGTAGCTTATCAGTGGTGACTGCCAGTTAATGTACATATGACAGAAATGTAATCAATCAGACGATGAACACTATTAACAAGCAATTATTATATGATGCAATCAAACTTATAGCAAAATGTGGTAGTTCTGTGTGTTGTTTCAGGGTTGGCATCTTCTGAGGTCCTCTGAGGGGTTGCATCAGCTCTTCTCAGGTGTTCTGGATCCAACTGAAGCTTGTTCATCCTAGTTACCACGGATGTCATCCCAGCAATAAACAGAGAACAAAATAGAGACATAATTAGAGTAGCTGCTGTTCCAACCAAGCAAAATTGATTTGTTTTTAACCCATATAAATGTCTTTACACAAGATAGATACAAAATAGACAACATTCAAACAAATATAATTAACATGCTTGGCCAAAGAGAAGGTAACCCCTGCACACCGTCACATGTTACAGTGAGTCTGCTGTAGCACACACCTCACACGCACCGGGCTCGTCTGCAATCCGCACGGATACACTCCTGCTAAAGGTCAGACACGCTGCTCGGGCCGATCCTGCGGTCCATCTGAACGTGTCGGACATAATTACCCCACCTGCTCCTCTGCTGCCCGTGTCCTAAATAACAAGCCCTCCCGAGCGTCTTTAACCACTGATGGCTGTCTCCACCCGTCTCTCGCTCTCTCGCTACCTAAGCGCCGCTGCTGATCAGACGGCTGCTGCATAAATTAGTCATCAACATTAGCATCAGGCGGCGTGTGCCACCAGTGCCAACTGCTCTCCGAGCGGCCATTAAAGGTCATGTTTTGATGACTGAATGCCACACAGACACCTTGGCTCCCGCGAGGAGGTTCCCCAGGTGCACGTGAAAGGTTAGAAATTACCTTCCATCTCGGCGGCTGCTGCCCAAGGAAATAATTAGAGGGCTTTTAGGAGCGCGAGATCGACGCTTCCCGTGGACCACACCGAGAGAGAGTCGACAGACAGCCTGTCAGAGAGAACAGCCGCTGAAGTCTGCACACTCTTAGAAATAAAGGTGCTTAAAAGGTTCTTCACAGCGATGCCATAGAAGAACCATTCAGTCAAAGAACCGTCTCTTTCTTAGCTTTTTGTAATCTGAAGAACCTTCTTTCGCCACAAAGAAGCTTTTGTGAAACAGAAAGGTTCTTCAGATGTTAAAGGCTCTTTATGCAACCATTTAGACAAAACAGTTCTTCTAAGGCATCACTGTGAAGCACCTTTAGTTTTAAGAGTGCAGGTTACAGGAACTGTAAAAAAAAATGCAACTGTATATTTACCCGTTTACGAAACATTCTGAGTCTCAAATACTAAAAAAAAAAAAATGCTATTTTCTTGAAACTGCATAAAAACCTTTGTCAGACCGACAAAATAGCCCCAAATGTCTGAACACAGAATTTCAGAGGCTTTGTAAGTTCCCAGCATGCACTGCGGCATGCAGAAATTGTGCTTTTTTTAGTTTTGCCGTTTTGCTGTTTGCTGCACTTCATTTAAACTTGTTTGTTGTTGTTTCGTCATTATTGTTAGTTATGTGTTGTATTGTGATGTAAAGAGCTCATCTTTTTATCATTTGTTGATTGCCACCGTTCTTCAGGTTTGTGTGTTTAGTTATGAGTATGTTTAACCACTTATATTCGTTTCTTGGATATCTTAAGTCTTGTAAGCTATTTTACAAACAAAGCCAATGTTGTCTACTTATTAGACTAAGTTATCCATTAAGGTTTCTATAACAATTCACTGTTTGTCAATCGTAAATAAACAAAATTGATAATGTGGTGACTTTTTACCCTTTTTTTTTTTTTTTTTTAAATAAGTTATCTCAACAACAGTAATTGTTGTTTCAGTTTCTGTGACAATAATATTTCTATTAGCAAAATAAGACAATCAGCATAGCTTGAACAAGCTAATTTACGTTGTCTAAACAAAGCATCTTTAACGAGAAGAACTAAAGAAACTGTTGTTGAGAGAACTCAAAAGTCTTACTGCTTCAAGTTACATTATTATTATTTTTTTACATTTTCTCAACTATTTATTTTTTACGCTCTCAGATTCAATCTGCTCTTTGCATCAGATCATTCACATGCAACTTCATTTACAAACCCTCAAAGGCAAAAGCAGCACTCAAGGTTTCTTATCATATTTAATATTTTAAAGACGAGTGCTCAATTACGCAATAAGTTACTAGAGAGGCTGTGCTATGCTGCTATTGACCAATCAGAACTATTGATGGCATCATCTTTCACTCATATCCGCTTTTTTTCTTTTCTTTTTTTTAATGCTTTACCTCCTAAAACTGCTAAAACACTCACTGTTCACATGATGCAAACTCCAGCCACAGGAAATAATGAACAGTTAAAATGAGCAGTCCAGGAACAGTGAAGCTCAAATAAACATCAATTTCTTAATAAATAATAAGTGACCCTGCAGCACAAAAGCAGTGTTAAGTCGCTGGGGGATATTTGTAGCAATAGCCAACAATACATTGTATGGGTCACAATTATTGATTTTTCTTTCATGCCAAAAATCATTAGGATATTAAGTAAAGATCATGTTCCATGAAGATATTTAGTAAACTTCCTAACGTAAATATATCAAAACTTACTGTTTGATTAGTAATATGCATTGTTAAGAACTTCATTTGGACAACTTTTTAAAGATGATTTTCTCAATATTTAGATTTTTTTGCACCCTCAGATTCCAGATTTTCAAATATTGTCCTCTCCTAACAAACCATACATCAATGGAAAGCTCATTTATTCAGCTTTCAGATGATGCATAAATCTAAATTTCGAGAAATTGACACTTGAGATTGCTTTTGGCGTCCAGGTCACTTTAAGCCTTTATCAAAATACGAGCGTTTTACTTTTACTTTTAACCCCTGATGAATTCAGGACTGTAAGTGCCTTATTATAAATGATTTCCCATGTTAATTGATATGATCTTGTTGCTAGAAAAAAACGTACCAACTCAAAATGGATCATTTAGGAACATTAAAGCTCAAATTAACTTGTTTCCTAAATAATAATTGTAGGTGTTTCACAAAAATACAAGCTTTGCACTTTTATTTTTAACCCCTGAGGAACGCTGGACTACAAACATCCACTGTAAGTGCCTTATTGTAAATGATTTAGAATGTTAATTGATACGATCTTGTTGCGCACTGAAGCCGGAACTTTTCTTTAATTAGGAGAGAAATGCACGTAATGCTGCTTATTTGTCATCCAGCTGCGGGAAGCGAAGACGCCGTGATGTATTCCAGGCCGGCAAATGTCAGAAATCCTGACACGGTTCCACATGGCCTAACAAAAGGTCCCGCTCTCTCTCTCTCTCTCACAC
>JADLZN010004131.1:0-29626 GCA_018155175.1 Sinocyclocheilus anophthalmus
CCCAGGAGATCAGCCTTAAACCCATGGAAATCAGGACATACCGCCTGCAGCTGAGCTGAGCTGCAGTCACATCGGCTCATGTCCTCTGTGTTTTACACTCGAGAGCCGTGAGGTTGTTGCCTTCAGCCAAGGACTCGGTAAACGATTGTCGACAGAAACTTTAAGCTTCACTGCAAAGCAGTGAGCAGCTCTCTCAGGTTATTGAACATAGCGTGACGCTTCTTATGTGTGATTCACTGTGCTGAGAGTTGACATTTTGCACTGGGAACGTACAAGTTGTTGTACGCTTTTGTTGTATGTTGCAAGAAACGCTCTTCTTACTTCTGTTACACGACGAAGAGAAAAGCTCCCGTTTTATATTTCCCAGATGAAAGTTAATATATACAGATTGTAAAATTGTCTTACCAAAAATTGTATTTGATTTGATTATTTTATTGCAATTCCAAAGTTTTTACTCTGAACTGTGCCTTTTAGTCTCGCAGGTTGGTGTTTGTCTTAATGGATGTGAGAAATTAGTATAAAGAAATTAAAGTCATCTTTAAACAACCACATATCTTCACAATCATACATTTGGTATTTTCGAATGCAGATCAACTAAATTGCTATTGTGTTATTTGCTTGTTTTTAAATGTCCCTTGCAAATGACCGCAGGTTACATGTGTTTATCACATTCATTGAAATAGTTTTAATGCAACTTGAAATTTAAATGATGAAGCCTCAGATTCTGTCTGTATCTTTTTTTTAACATATAGATACTGTATACATGCCACCTTTTTTCTTGTTAATTTGTCTATTTTATGCAGTCTGAAGGATTGTAAATAGGTTTAGTAACAACTTAAATTCATCAAAGGTGGGTGGGTGACTTGCAACAATTTCCTAAAGAATGTATATTGAAAATTGAATTCCATTGTTCCCAGAGATGATAATTATCAAAGAAGAAATTAAATGTTTTATTTACTATATTAGGCTATATAAATAGAAACATGCATATATTTTTATCAAAATAAATATAAATTCATGCAGTGATTTAGTTGAAAGGGGTAACGAATCATAAAATGGTGTCGTGGTTATTATGGATTATAAACTTTGTGTGATTGTGTTGAGGTTTATGAATGGAAATGATCTTAGATTTATTACACAATCAAACTATGCAAATGCACATTTTTGTCTTATGCAACAATGATCTATTTTTTTAAACCGACTGGTAACACGGGACCTACGGGGTTTATCTTAAATCAAGTCCGAAATTCTCCCCATTTTACCTGACAACAGTTCTCGAGAATTTTTTCTGGCATGTTGTAGATTTGCAACACGTTATATGTTATGAATGTTTTCCTCAAATGCATTTTCCTTCATTCTGTGATGTTTATTCTTGAAGGGAGACCATTTCCTGTCTTTTTTGAGGTGTTTTCTTGTTTAAATTTGCTTTCAGACTGTTGATAAAAGAGTTGGTTGCTTGTCTTGAGCGTGATGAAGGATGATTATTTGTTGACTTGCTACTGTGATTTTTCGAATGTTAATTCAGCATGTTTTTCTTTTTCCTTTTATGAAAATTTCGACTGGCTTGCCGTTCAGTTGGTCAGTCAGAAGTGCTGTGATCACTGTATTCCAACTAGCTGCTTAATTCACACTTTTATGACCAAATTGGCCTGTGACTGGATAATGAAAGCAGGCCGATGCTTTCCAACCTTGTGAGAACATTCCTCTTTTTTTTAATCTTGAAAACTGAGGTGACTATCTGAAGAGTATGCATCTTTTTACCAGTGTTGCCAATTACAATTGTAGCCAATGAATGTCTGTGTCATTTGAAAGGAATTTTACAAAAAAATAAAAAATGTTCAGACTTTTTTGTTTGGATTTCAAGGACTATTTCTCGTTGCTTTAAAGACTCATCGTATGTTGTCATTTCATGGTAACTCATAAGGTTTTGTGTTCTTTTTGACCTTTTCCATGCGTTTCTTCATGATCTTCTCCTCTTCCTCTTGTTTTCTTTTTTCCAGCTCTGTCTTTTCCATCTCTTCCTCTCTTTCCATCATTATTTTCAGTTCCTTTTGCCACTAGAAGATTAAAAAAGAATGGTAATAGTTTTTTAGCAATTCTCTGCACATATTTCTCTAGCCTCAAGCTCTTTGGGTCCCGTTACTGGGTACAGCTTCTGTACCTCTATCTAAATACTAATCTAAACTTGGTAAGGACCGCTTAGCCAATCGGCCGTCTCTGACTGGCTGATGGATTACTGCACTGAATCAAAGAGAATGCAATACTCACTTGATCTTCCACAACTTTAATCAGATCAATATCAGTCCTGGTTCTCAGGTCCAGATGAGAAGCTTCATGTTTGCCCTGTCTGATCAAATAAGGCACGTGTGATACAGTGATGGTATTAGATGGTAATACTGAGGTATTTTGATATATTCCAGTGGTACTGAATGATTTAACGGCCATATGAGTTTTTTCAATTGCCAGTGTAAATATGAATTATCTATAGAGCAGAGTGGTTAATGATATGTAATAAAATTGAACAACCACAAAAGTTCAAGAGTTTGAAGTCGGTGAGACTTCTGATCAATTTATTGCATCTTTACTAAATAAAAGCATGAATTTCTTTTTAAAAAGAGCAATCTTACTGACATGAAACTTGAACGGTAGTATATATATATATTATGCAACATCTACCAGTACTCTTAAAAGGTTATCACTGTTTCCACAAAAAAATATTACGCAATAAAAATAGTTTTCACCAAATCTGTATATTACAACGATTTCTGTGGGATCATGTGACACTGATGTGCGGAGATTCAGATGAGTCTCAGGAATAATGACCTTTTTAAAAGATAATAAAAGAACACAGTTTGTGATACTATTATTTCACAGTATTACTGTTTTATTGTATTTTTATCAAATGAATGCAGCCTTGTTGAGCATAAGAAACTTCTTTCAAAAATATGGTATTCCCGTGATGTACAGTACTTTTCTGTTAGTGTAGCAGATGCAATTTTTTAGAAGAGAAGCCAATAACCTTGGTGTCTTGTGATGGTCTTTCGTAATGGAGTGGGGTGTGATCAGTTCAGGGCGTACTCTTCCGGCCCTGGCTGCGGAAACTGCCTCTTTCCTGGGTTTGGTGGTTTTTATTCTGTGCCGGTGGTCTGCAGAATGAGTAGTGAGCTGAACTGGAGAGCAGATCTGGGAAAGAGAGTGTGCTAGCCGACCAGTGATCCGCTCGCTCTGTGCACATATGCACACTTCAACTGTGTGGGAACTTCTCATCCTCTCTCTGTGGTTTTCCAGAAGCCTTTTATCACCCTGGAAAGGAGATAATAACAGGGTGAAACTGCAGGGTCCTATTGATCATGCAGAGGCTCGAATGAAGATTCTGTTCTTGATTTCATAAGAGTTTAATGCAGTCACACCAGATGAATGTTTAAAGCTACAACAATGTGCTTCAGCGTTTTGTTTAAATTCAGATGTACTTTCCTTTCTGATGCTCTCTATTATCATGTCACCTCAGTGCTAGGCACAATATAACTCCTTGAAATCTGGACTGAATCTGCATAAGCCTCATGCATTATTCAGCTGGATGAGGGTGAAATATCAAAACACATCTGCTTTCTTTCGTTCTTTTTGTTTGTAAATTACACTGTCCTGTCCACTGCTCAGCATAACATAATAACTTTCTACTTTCATCATTTTTACAGTATATAGTTTTGGGGTTTGGGGTCAGTAAGGTTTTTTTTTTTTTTTTAAAGATTCCATACTTTTTTTCAGCAAGGAGGCATTAAAATTGATCAAAACAATAGTGACATTAAAGATATTGATAATGTTACAATAGATTTTTACTTCAAATAAATGCTATTCTTTTGAACATTCATATTCCCCATTCCCAAAAAGAAAATTTTTTTTCTGAAAAGGTATCATAGTTAATAAGAAGTGTTTCAAGAAAAAACAGTGAGCAGCAAATCAGCATATTAGAATGATTTCTGAAGAATTACGTGACACTGAAAAATTTAATGATGCTGCAAATTCAGCTTTGCATCACCGAAAATATGATGCAACCGAAAATATATTAAAACAGAAAACGGCTATTTGAAATTGTAATAGTATTTCACAATATTACTGTTTTTGGTGTATTTCTATTCAAATAAATGCAGCCTTGGTGACTAAAGAGTCCTCTAAAAAAATAAAATGTAAAAAAACTAACGATTTCATGGTAGTGCATATTTGCAAATTTTCTCTATGCATAATACCTGTATGACCTAACTACATTTGCCAAACAACAAAGCGCATTGTGCACAATATCCCGCAATGCACATACAGATGACACTAAAACTACCAGATAAGGACAAGTTGGCTTCAAGTCAATGTCTCTTAACTAATGTTTACGGACTTCAGGAACACAAATCTCTCTTAGTAGAAGGAAATTATTCGAAATAAGTTTGAAGTCAAAAGATTTCACCTGAAACATTACCTAGTGAAAAGTTCAAGAGTAATTGACAGGCCAGGTTAAGCAAACGAGGGCTTTTGTTTTTCTTCAGTTTGCTGTGAGTAGTGTTGTAATATCTGGGCTATATTTCCTCTGTAGCAGCAGGAAGCTGGAGTACCTCAGTGATCCTCACAACATTCATGACACGGGGGTCTGTCTCCTGCTTCAGGTGCTTCTGCAGCGTTAACCAGGCTGTGTTCCTCAAACCATCCTGAAGCGTGATCCTGCAGCTGATCTGTGCCAAACCCTGAACCACACTGTACCGCAGCCTCCATGTGTCTTCATGCGCTACAAACACAGATATATGTGCTTTACTTTCAATATATGATAAAAGACTAGTGCCCAAAAGTCTTTGACCACCGATTTGCTAATACTTTTTTTTTAGTGGATGTATGAAGTCAGTTCTCCTCAAGTTCACAATGAGTAACCAGGGTTCAGAATGGCATCCCCCTGGTGGAAAAAAATTACAAAAAGCATCCCCTCAGTAAAACCACCATCCTCGCTAACCATCCCCTTTAGAATAATAATGTTGTGTATTATTATTATTATTTTAATTAAAATATCAATATAAAGCCACATCCCAAAAGCTTTTTATTTATTTATTTAGTTAATATGTATGTATTATTTTTTATTTTTCCGGGGATTTTCTCAGTGAAAGTAATATCCCCCCACACAAAAAAGTTGGCACCAACCCTGGTGTAACACCAGGGTGAGTTTCATTCCTGAATGAATCTGTTTTTGAACGAATCATGTGAGCCAGTGATTCAAAGGTCCATTCACTTGTTTAGTTTCTAATTGAATCAGCCGTTTTGAACGAATCGTTTGATTTGAATGATCCAATAAATCATTTATTAAAACAGGGACTTGCTGCCACCTACTGACAGTTTAAATTTCATTCCTTTTTAATTTATCCATGTACAGCTAACCTCGCCAGGTGCCACACACCACACATTCACCTAAAATTTTTAAGTAGCAGTATTGACCAAAACTCCTCCATTTCGGGCCCCAGAAGGAGCTTTTAAATAAAGAATATATAAAAATTAGCCTTATTAAACTATTATTTATAAGCTTATATATATATAAGCTTATAAATAATAGTTTAATATGGCTCATTTTTCATTAAATAAAATCTTTTTAAACAAAGAAATTGACCACCATCCCTTCTGAATTTTTTTTTACAATTCGACCACTGAGAGTAACTACAGTGTCGCTCAACACATTAATTACAAACATGATCCCCCATTTTGACAACCGGAAAAGTGTCTCAATACTTTTGTCTATTGTTTTATCAGTTAAAATCTTACTTTTATGTGACCTAATACTTTTTGGAAGCCACTGTACATAAACTTTGTCACACAGAATAGACTGAATTGCCCACAACCCCTTCTGAGATTCTAGTCTCATGTAGACGTTGTATGCAGATCTTTCTGTTTAAAGCACTTACATTGTTTTAGCAAGGTTATAATTCCTCCAGAACGTCTGCACTGAGTAAAGTTTGACTGTCCACTGAGGGCTGTTTTCTTCATTTCAGCACAGTAGCTGTTTTGGCAAATGTTGATCAAAATAGAGCAGTAAATGTACTCCAACTGCCACGGCCAGGAAGCTTTCTGCGATGTCATTTCCTGCGTTAACAAAATACACAAAAATAATAAATCACACAACGAGTATTAATGAATCAAATGATTCAAGATTTATTTAGAACCGTTCTGGGTGTGAATTTTGAGTAGGAATGAATAATTCGATACAAATTAAAATTCTCTTATTATTCTCATTCACAAAATTCTGTCATTTATCTCTTTTGTCAAAAACTATATTAACACGCAATTCTTGAACACATTTACGTGTATAACGTCTTCTATGATGAGGTTTTTCATTAGGTTTTTCACTGAATGTCAGTCTTTTGATTTCCAAATAGAATAATTTCCTTTATTTATGTTCCTGAAGTCCGCAAACATTAATAAAAGACACTGACTTAAAGTCAACTTGTTCATTTGTGGTAGTTTTAAGGTCATCTGTATGCTGAACTGCAAGGGCAAGTGCATTGCATTTTGAGATACTACGAACAATGGAAACATTTTGGCAAATGTACAGTAGTATGTCTTACAGGTACTTCATGTATAAAGAAAATTTGCAGTATACTCTACCATTGTTGTTTTATTTCTCAATTAATATTAATTTTGATATTGTTTTTGGGGGCATAAAGTCAAAAATACCATGGAGATAAAACATAAATCATAATAAAGAATTTATTACTTAACCTTATCTTATAATATTTTATTTTATCTCAGGAAAATATTTTAACAAAACTACTTTTTTGTGAAAAAAACAACAACAACTAGATTAAAGTCATACAACTTTGAAATTTTGTCATTATCTGTATCTGAACCCAACTGATTTTCATTAACCATTCCTGTCAATCAGTGTTTCAATGTGTTCCCCCCCCATCCCTCTACTTTCTTAGGCACCTGAGAACTTTCTTGTCTTTGGGTTATGTGAAGGTTCATAAGTGTCTGAAGGCACAGCATGCTAGATTTGGCAGCCTCTCCCAGAATCATCAGTCCTAACCCACAGTGGGCCCTGAGAAAAGAGAAGGTGAAAAGGCAATGGTACTTTGGGATTAAAGGTGTCATATGATGATCTTTTTTAAAGATCATTATTTTGTGTATTTGGTGTAACTGAATATGTTGACATGCTTTAATGTTCAAAAAACTTTATTTTTCAAATACTGTACATTAGTGTAGGTCCTCTATGCCCGCCTCTCTCAAACGTTTCGTTTTCTACAAAGTCCTCCTTCCGACAAGCGCAGTCTGCTCTGGCCAGCTGACCCAGTGCATTGTGATTGGCCGAACCCAATAAGCGCGGCTTCATCTTTCAAATACATTTAACGAACAGAGCCCAAAGGGACCAGAGTCGTGTGACAGACACAGTGTGAAGCTGGTATGTGTTTTTTGCAGTACACGAGCTACTTTAAGACAGCTGACTCCCATGTGATGTGACACTGTCCCTCTATCTCTCTCTCTCTCTCTCGCTCTCTCTTCTCTCTCGCTCTCTCTCGCTTGCTTGCTCTCTCTCGTCTCTCTCTCTCGCTCGCTCGCTCTCTCCTCTTCACATAACGATGCATCGGTCACACCGCACAGCCCTCGTTCAAAATATTGCTAAAACTATGATAATAATATCTCAGTGGCAGTAAAATAACACGGTTTGGCATCAGTGAACACACCCATACGCAGGTCACATGACCTCACCTCCACAGTACACAAAACATCTCTATGCAAAGACAATGAGTCAACAGAAAAGGACAAACAAGACAGACAGGATCTGGCTTCGCACACATCAATTACATCGTTATTAACTCCTCACAGACGAACTTTGGTGTGAATAATGCCAGACGTTTCTGAATCTTCTATCGAACAAGATTATAGCTGAACACAAGCACTTCTGATCACTGACATTAAAGGTGACGTATCATGAAAATCTAACTTTTCTAGGTTGTGTGCTATAATCAGGTCTCCAGTGCATCTACCAACCAAGGAAACATGAAAAAGATTAACCACAACTTTGGTTTTGATAAGCCCTTTTTCTAAAAGCGTCGAGAAAACCAAGCGCGTCGGTTCGCTCGCTGGTTACGTTGACAAAGTGAGCTCATTATATGATCAGCCGCCCGGCGCCCCTTAATCTGTAAGTTTACAACCAAGGCGCAGTATCGGTTTTTTCACAAGCGACAGCGGTGTAGCAGCTCTAATGCCATGATGAAAGTTTGAGCGAAGCATGCTAACTGTTCTGTGTTTAGCTGCACAGACGAGCACAGAACAATACTTAGAGTCCCAGCCTCAGAGGAGACAAAAAAGCAGTGAATTTATTGATTTATTTACTGAATATTGCTGCTGCCACACAGATCTAAAATACACATGTGATTTATTTCCCAGCTGTTTACCTTCACAGACATAACCATCTGTTTTTGTAACTCGTGTGTGTTTTAAGGTAAACTTGTGTGAATGAGAGCTTAGTTTAGTGCTCGCATGCTGTGACAGCCGCTTTCTGTGCGTGTGCTTCAGATGTGTGCACTCAGAAAACCGTATATCAGAATTTTAAACTAATATTGTTTAAAACGCATGATTTCAGCGCGATAAAAATTATAATCAGAACCAAAACAGATGTATTTAGCAGGTCCGAGCTGTAATGGCGCAGCGCTATTCTGGAAAAGGGGGCGGGGAGCTAGCAGCAGCTCATTTGCATTTAAAGAGACATGCACGAAAACGTTGTGTTTCTGCTTCCACTCAAAATAGCATTTTCAAAATGCTATAATAAATGATCTGTTGAGTATTTTGACCTGAAACTTCACAGACACATTCACCAGAGACTTATATTACATATTGTAAAAAGGGGCGTAATATGTCTCCTTTAAGAGTCAAAGTGTGACTGACGTTTATTAATGCAAATGAAGTCATGAAATTATGAAATCAAACCCAGATCGCCTGGTGAGTTTAAGGTTATTATGTGAGTATAGGAGAACATAAGTCTAAGTGGACGTCCATGACATGCGGAGTCCCCCAAGGCTCAATTCTTGCACCG
This sequence comes from Sinocyclocheilus anophthalmus, assembly GCA_018155175.1. Lineage (NCBI taxonomy): Eukaryota > Metazoa > Chordata > Actinopteri > Cypriniformes > Cyprinidae > Sinocyclocheilus > Sinocyclocheilus anophthalmus. The sequence goes on from JADLZN010004131.1 coordinate 9,053, forward strand.
CTCTTGTTTAGCTTGTATATGCTCCCACTAAGTCAAATATTGAGAAAGAACCAAATTGCCTATCATAGCTATGCAGATGACACCCAGATTTACATTGCCTTATCTCCAAATGACTACAGCTTCATTGACTCCCTCTGCCAATGCATTGTTGAAATTAACAGTTGGATGTGCGAGAATTTTCTTCAGTTAAACAAAGAAAAAACCGAAGTCATTGCATTTGGAAACAAGATGAAGTTCTCAAGGTGCACTGCTACTTACTCTAGGGGTCTAACACCTAAAAATCAAGTCAGGAATCTTGGTATGATTCTGAAGACAGACCTTAGTTTCAATAGTCATGTCAAAGCAGTAACTAAATCACCATACTATCATCTCAAAAACATTGTAAGAATTAGATGTTTTGTTTTCAGTCAAGACTTGGAGAAACTTTTTCATGCCTTTATCACCAGCAGGGTGGCCTATTGTAATGGTCTCCTCACCGGCCTAAGAAGACCATTAGACAGCTGCAGCTCATTCAGAATGCTGCTGCCAGGATTCTGACTATAACCAGAAAATCTGAGCATATTACACAAGTCCTCAGGTCCTTACACTGGTTTCCAGTTATATTTAGGATTGATTTTTAAAGTACTTTTACTCGTTTATAATCACTCAATGGCCTAGGACCTAAATGTATAGCAGATATGTTCACTGAATATAAACCTAACAGACCACTCAGATCATTAGGATCGATTCAGTTAGAAATACCAAGGGTTCACACAAAACTAGGGGAGTCCGCTTTTAGCTATTATGTCGCCCTCAGTTGGAATCAGTTTCCAGAAGAGATCAGATGTGCTAAAACCTTAGTCACATTTAAATGCAGACTCAAAACTCATCTGTTTAGCTGTGCATTTATTGAATGAGCACTGTGCGCTGTCCGAACTGATTGCACTATATTATATGTATATTCGTCTTCCTAAAATTCATTTTAAACACTCGTAATCCATTTTTTAATCACTTTCAAAGTTTTTAAATTCCTTGTTTTATTGTTGTGATACTTTTTTTTATTATGTAAAGCACTTTGAATTACCATTGTGTATGAAATGTGCTATGTAAATAAACTTGCCTTGCCTTGCCTATAGAGTAAAGTGTGTGTTAGTGTGTCTGACCTCTAGCAGGTCCTGCCTCCAGGATGCCCTCCACATGACGGCCGATGGTCTCCTCCGCTGCCGCCGTCGTCTTCAGCACGTCGGTCAGAGCCTGACGCAGACGAGTGTTCGCTTTACGCAGCACATCCCTGCGAGAGGAGAAAGACTGCTTACTGACTGCTGAGAAACACCTGTCTGTCTATCAGGGGTTCCCAAACAGAGCTGCTTAAGAGCTGGAAACTAACTAAATCATAAACATGTCAAATTAAAATAAATCATTTTAAAATAAAAACAATCAAAATAAAACACTTACTAAAAATAATTGAATATTTTAAAACTTTAAAATTAAATAGTTTAAAATAAAACAAAAATAAAAACACTAATAAAAAATAATATATAAAATGTAAAAAAAAAAAAAAAAAAATTAAATAAAAAATAAAATACATTTTAAAATAAAAAAAATAAATCAAAACATACTAAATAATTCAATAGCAAAAAGTTAAAAAGTAAATAAATATTTGTCAAATAAAAACAAATCGGCATACAACTGACTAAAAAAATTAATTAAATAAAAAATGTCAAATAAAAAAAAAAACAAAAAAACAATTAAATATACAAAATGTCAAATTAAATATTTAATATCTAAATATTAAAAATTGAAACAAACAAAATAAAACATTTATTAAAAGTTTTTTAAAATTCATAGATGTAAAATTCAACACAAAAACAAAAATGCAAATAAACACAAAAAAAAAACACTTGTAAAAAGTTTATTTTATATTTAAATCAATCATAACATTAAAAAAAAATTAAATAAAAGGGCCAATAGTATATTAAATTATAAAAATTTAAATAATCTAAAACAAAACAAATCCAAAATTAAAAATAAAAATTAATACCAAAAAAATTTTAATTAAAATAAATTTGAAAACACAACAATTATGCACACTAAAAAAATGAAAAATTAAAGTAAATTATTTGACAAATAAAAAACAAATCGACTTACTAAAAAAAAATTAATTAAAAAATCAAACACAAAAAACATGTAGTAAATCATAAAAAGTCAAATAAAATACAAAAAAAATCTTTTAAAAATAAAACAATAAAAATACAAAACTTATTAAGTTTATTAAATCATAAATAATGCTAAAATTAAAATAAGCCATAAAATCTATCTATCAGTATAATGACTTTATAGAACTTTGTTTGTGCGAACAAAATCCTGAATTATTAGGAGCTTAATATGCTCACCTCTCAGTGGTGATGAAATCAGACGAGAGATGGGGGTCCACGGCTATTCACCTGACCTCTGACCTTCGTCTCCTCTTCCTCCTCCTCTTCTTCTCTCGTCTGGAGTTTATGAACAGGCAGGAAAGAAACGGCAGACAAGAAGCCCGTCATTTCATCGCAGTCTGTTGTGTTTGTCAAACTGAGCGCAGCGGCTCCAGAACACACACACAGTCGAATTCAGAACAACATGAGAAGGCGCTTCTTCTGCGCTGCCATGAACACAGCTCTTGCAATGACATCAGCCGTTTTAAGGAGACGGAGGCACATGTGGCAAAGACGGAGGAAGTGAAGGTGGGGCAGCCATATGTTTACTATTTATGTAATATTCATTGTTAAAATTTCTACATTTCTTTATGTACATAATTTATTACACTAAAATGTATTTATTTTATTATATAATTATTATAAATTTTCACACAGCTCTCTTCAGCGACTGAGAAACTGGATGAGCCTTTTTAAATGAGGGAGGGTCTGTTGAGGGAAACGGTTGCTGTTTACACTACTGCTGGGTCTGAGTGCCGCAGCTTTGCATGCTGGGAAGCCGGTGTTCATCTCTCCGTCTCTCAGTCTCGTCTTCTCTCTCCTTCACCTGCTGCAGCTCCAGATCCCTCTGTTTCAAACACACACAGATGGAAAATCACACGCGGCTTTGAGCGGCAGGGCGAAATCATGAATTCAGCACACAACACGTTTGTGTGTGTGTGTGTGTGGGTGTGGGAGAGAGAGAGAGTGTGTGGTGTGGTGTGCGTGTGGGTGAAGTGTGTGGGTGTGTGAGACAGAGAGGTTGGGCGTAGGTGTGTGAGAGGGTGAGGGTGTGTGTGTGGGTGTGTGTGTGTTGTGTGTGGGTGTGTGTGTGTTTGTGTGTTTGTGTGTTTGTGTGTGTGGGTGTGTGAGAGAGTGAGTGAGAGAGAGTGTGTGTGTGTGTGTGGGTGGGTGGGGGTGGGGAGTTGTGTGTGTGTGTGGAGGGGGGGGGGGGGAGAGGAGATGTGTGTGTGTGTGTGTGTGTCAGAGACGAGAGTGTGTGTTGTGTGGGGAGAGAGAGAGGTGTGTGGGTGTTGTGAGGGTGTGTGGGTCGGGTTGTGTGGGTGTGTGTGATGAGAGTGGTGGGTGGGGTGTCGAGAGAGGAGGGGTGTTGTGTGTGTGTGTGTGGGTGTCGGGGTGTGTGTGTGATGTGTGTGTGTGTGAGAGAGAGAGTGGGTGTGTGGGGTTGTGAGAGAGAGAGAGCGAGAGAGGGTGTGTGTGTTTGTGGGGGCGGGGGGGGGGGGTGGAGTGAGTGAGTGAGTGCGGAGTGAGTGAGTGAGGTTTGTGTGCGTGTGTGCTTTGTGAGTTGAGTAGTGGTGTTGGGTGTGTGGGTGGTGTGGGTGTGAGGGGAGGAGTGGTGGGTGCGTGTGAGTGAGGTGAGTGTGTGGTGTTGTGAGGGGTTTGTGTTGAGTCGTTCTGTGGTGTATGTGAGGTGAGTGATGTGAAGTGAGGAGTGAGGGGAGTGTGTGTGTGGGAGGTGAGGGAGGGTGGTGTGGCTGCGTTGAGTGTGAGTGAGAGTGTGTTGTGTGTGTGGGGGGGGTGTGTGTGTGAGTGAGGGAGAGTGAGTGAGTGAGAGTGAGTGTGAGAGAGAGTGGGTGTGTGTGTGTTGTGGGGAGTACATGTGAGCTGAAGGGCTTTCAATTCTACAAAAGGACATTGTCTATAGATCATCACTCGCACACACACACCACACACACCACACACACACACACACTCTCTCTCTCTCTCTCTCTCTCCTCTCTCTCCTCACACGCACTCACAAACACCACACAACACAAACACACACCAACACAACACACACCACGCAGGGTTTGTCTTCTAGGTCGAGCTGCAGAATGAATCTAAGACTCATGTGAGCTCATATATTCATAAAAAAAAGTGAAATTTCACTGATGACCAAATTCTAAACCCTATAAAGAATTAAAATGAACAAAATCCATAATAAAAGCCGAACTTGTGAAGCACAGCGTTGAGGAACTGAACTGGTGTTAGTGTGTGACACACATGATCTCACCTTCATCACGCTCTCAGAGTTCAGTCGGTCCTCCTCATCCTCGCTGTCGTCCGTCTGTGTGCCGCATGTAACTCTAGGTGGTCTGTTTTCTGATCCGGGCCTCTTCGGTCTGCTGGGCGAACTCAACCGACATCTGCACGATCACCTGACACAAACAAACATACACCATTTCAGATTCATAAAGGCAGACAGCTTCAAAACGACAAATTCATGAAGCCACTGATTCAAGAAAGTTTAAAATGTTGAAGCTATTAATCTCATGGCTTCCTCTTTACCATTAGTTACAGCACCAAATAAACATGAATGAACATCAGAAACTATGCTGAAAGAAAAACGTTCCAAATCAATAATGAATCATGTATCGGCAATCAGAGGAAAGTGTCAATATAAACAAAGATTGTGATCAAAAGTCATCAGGCAAGAATTCAGTCAATAGCAGCTAGAAAAAATAACCTATAGAGAGGACCATTTGATAAAATATGCCACTTATTCCATGGTCTGTCTGAATACTGCATTCCGTCCAAACCGTTTAATGCACAGGTAAGTTCCAAGTCAGTTTAATCACCGTTCTATATTAATGCGCTGCTTTAATGACAACAAAAGAATTAATCTTTCAGTGATGTCTGCTAATCCGTCTAAAAAAACTATTTTATTACAGCACACAAATGTTTATTTTTCAACAACAAATGGAGTATAAACAATTTATAATCAAAATAGTTGATCTTATAGAGACTGATTTTATGCGCTATTTATTAAGATTTATTTTTTGTTGTTCAGTTTCCACTAATATAAAATAAAAATAATTTTAGGGCATCACCAGCCAAGGAATAAGCATTTCCTCATAAACTACCATTAAAAAAAAACACGGTTTGGCTCACGAAAATTTAAAAGACATACATAAGTAAACTATTGTATTTAAAGTGAAATTTTTCATTTTGGGTTTGTGTTTTGCTAAAAAAAAAAAAAAAAAAAAAAAAAATGTATTTAAAAGGTGCATCACTAGCTGGAAAATAAGCTAAATTTTCAACAACATTCCACATTAAACTACCGTGCAAACGCACACAAGTTCTCATATATAAAAAATAAATAAATAATATCATATATATATAATATATATAATATAAAACTTACTTTGGTTTCGGTTTCAGTTTTTGGATAAATATGATTAAAAATTATTCAGTGCAATCACCAGTGAGAATAAGAACAACATTTTTCCTTAAAACTCCATAGAAACTAATGCAGGTTCTCTAAAAAAAAATAAAAAAGAAAGAAAGGAAAGAATATAAATATAGTTTTAATATTAAAAAATTTTGGGTTTTGGTGTTTCTGTTTAAAAAATTATTTTGTGCATCACTAGTCGTTGCTTTCTCAGCTGGTGATGATGCAAAACGTCACACAGCTTTTCCTACTAAAATGAAGCAAACGTGCGATATAAATGCATCAGACAAGTGTTAAAGTCTTGTAAAGCACCTTGGCGATCTAATAATACAAGGAGCATAGGTTGGTTTCCTCCGGAGGAGAGGCGACCCGTCGCTCACCACGTCTCTCATGTCTCCAGCTCCTACGCGAGCTCTCGTACGAGCTTTCTGGCCGGCCTGCGCTTCCCGCGGCCAAAATCTACAGAGACGCGCTCCTCATCCTCATCGAGACAGAAACAGAAGCAGATGCGATGGCCACAGTGTGTGAGTGTGTGAGTGAGCGAGGGAGGAAGGTGAGTGACTGGTTGGGAGTGGGAGAGTGAGGAGGTGTTGTGTGTGTGAGTGTGTGGTGTGTGTGAGTGAGGAGGGATGTGAGGTGACGTGAGTGAGTGAGAGTGTGTGCGTTGACGTGAGTGACGTAGTGTGACGGGATTGTGAGTGAGTGAGTGGTGTGTGTGAGTGTGTGTGTGTGAGAATGTGTGTGAGTGTGAGAGACCGTGAGTGAGTGTGAGTAGTGAGAGTGAGTGATGTGAGTGAGTGAGTGAGTGGAAGTGAGTGAGGTGTGTGTTGTGAGAGAGTGTGGGTGAGTGTGTGGGTGATGGAGAGTGTGTGAGTGTTGTGTGTGGTGTGAGAGAGAGTGAGTGCAGTGTGTGTGGTGTGTGAGAGAGTGAGTGTGTGTGAAAGAGTGAGTGTGTGTGAGAGAGAGAGAGAGTCTGTGTGAGAGAGAGAGAGTGTGTTGTGAGTGGAGTGTGGGTGTGAGTGAGTGAGTGTTATGTGTGTGTAGTGAGGAGTGTGTATATATATTAACAAGATAATCATAAATTTAATTAGAAATTATTCTTTTTAGAAGAAAAAATTAATTTATATAATTATATAATTACAATCAAAATATATAGATAATTCTGTACATGTAACTCTACAGTAAAACACTAACACTCATTGTGAGAGCTAAAACATATAAATATAATATAAAATTACAAGATAATTTTACTGTAAGTAGAAATTATACTTTGAGAAGTAAAAGTATTGAATTTCTTATATTTAATATAAAACACTTGAATTTTTTTTTTTTTTTTTTTGTAAACCATTATAAATGACCTTATTTATAGAAAACTAGTATATTAAACAAACGTGTTTATGGTTAAACTGGACTGTACTACCAAGAAAAACTGTTATTGAAATAATAGTGCAGTACAAGGTTACAAACCAGATTTCATTCACATGGTGACCAAAGGAGGTCCTGTAATGCTCAGAACATTCAGACTGTGTTTACAACCATTTAACACAAGTGTGCAGTGATAAACGAGCGAGTGGGTGGTGAATGAACACACACTCATGCATACCGTCACTCAGCTGCAGCTCAAAACAACAAAAAGCACAAGAAAAGCACAGAACATCGGCAACAAGACCTGAGGGAGAAGAAACACTGAGGTGAGGACGACCTGAAGACATCACGGCGCTCGTCTCTCTGTAAGCAGTGGACAGACGCCGGCATGCTGGGAAAAACAGACCGGGAGAGAGTCAACAAAGCAGAAACCCGGATCATACACCACAACACCGCGCTTGAGGAGAAAAAAGTCATTCAGTATTAAAAAACATTTTTTTTTATAAATAATAATTACTTTAAAAAATAAAAATATTACATTATTATAAAAATATTATAAATTATATCAAATAAAAGTAAAAAAAAAAAAACATAAATGACATACAACGCAATACCTCTGATATAAAAATTATTATATTTTGCATAAAGAAAATTATTTCAGCATGAACGATGAGGGAGTGAAATAGTCATGAAAATCTTAAAGGGATACTCTATTGAAGACAAAGACATTGTGAAGAACATCAGAACCCACAGACTCGCATTTTTAGATTTTTAAAGACATTTCCCAAAAATATCTTCTTTTATGTTCTATTGAAAACAGAAAGTCATACAGGTTTGAAACAACACAATGGGGAGTACATGATGAATGGGATGAAACTAACCTTTGATGATCATTAAACAGGTTCATTTTTCTACAAAGTAGTTACTAATTATTTTGGGAGAGAATGAAAATAAAACGACATGTTTCCGTGGTTTTGAGAGATTTGACGCATTATTTAATCATTTAGATCAGTGTTTATCAACCAGGAGACCTCAATAAAACAATAAATAAATTGAAAATAAGATAAAACTAACTTTAAACTCGAGCTCAAACAACTAAAACTCAAGATATACAGTATATTTTAATTCACTCCCTCAACAACTTACTTTTCATGCATATATATTTTTCTAGTGACGCCAGCTCGAAAATCTTTTGTTTAAAAAAATTTATAATATTTTAAAAAGCGGAAACCCTGGAGACCAATTAAAATTGTGAGTAAAAAATATTTTTTAAATTCCTATCCTTTATCATCAGCGCAGGAAATCACAAGCAACCGGAAAAGTCATGTAAATGCATTGGCTAAAAAGAGTGGAAACCCTGGAGAATAAATAAATAAATGTGTAAAATCCCTTTGAATGTTGTCTTTGATAATGAGAGGCCTAAAGAAGTACAGAAGCCAAATGCAGAAAAATGTTTTTTTTTTAGCATGCATATAGTGTCCATTCGGAGGCAGCACAGCTCCATATCTCCTTATAGTGTCCCTTATCAAAGAAAACAAAATCTATTTCTCTGATCGGAGATGTGTGAGGGTTTGACTCAGCTCTGGGCTTTAAACGCATCTATCATTAGTGCAAGCGCTTCAGAAACACTCGGCAGAGACGGACGCGCACCGAAGCTGAAACTCTTAACGCGGGTTAATATTTAAAGAAACACACATGCACGGACACGCACACACACACACGCCGGACACGCACCAACAAAACACGCTCACGGGGGACACGCACACACACGCAAGACACGCACACACACGCACAAGCAGGGACACGGACCACCATGCCAACGCACGGACCGCACGTACACACACACACACGCACGGACGTGACACGCACACGACCACAACACACACGGAACGGACCACACACACACGCCCACGGCACGGACACGCACACGCACACACCAACACGCACGGACGGACAAACACGCACGGTACGGACACGACACACAAACAAACGCACGGCACAAGCGGGAACACACACAACGCGACGGAAGACGCACACACACACACGCACACACGGACACACACACGCACACACACACACAAAAACACACACACACACACGCACACGCACCCACACGCACGGACAACGCAACACCACGGACACACACAGCACACGCACGCACACGCACACACACACACGCACGGACACGCACACACACGCACGGACACGCACACACACGCACGGACACGCACACACACGCACGGACACGCACACACACGCACGGACACGCACACACACGCACGGACACGCACACACACACGCCCCGGCACGCAACCACACACGCACGGACACGCAGACACGCACACACACACACGCACGGACACGCACACACACGCACGGACACGCACACACACACACGCACGGACACACACACGCACACGCACGGACACACACACGCACACGCACGGACACACACACGCACACGCACGGACACACACACGCACACGCACGGACACGCACGCACGGACACGCACGGACACGGACACATGCACACGCACGGACAGGCACACGCACGGACGGACACACACACACACACACACACAACACACGCACACGGCACGGACAACACACGCACACGCACGGAAACACCACGCACACGCACACACACGCCGGAAACGCCGCACGGACACGCACGGAACGGACACATGCACCGCACGACGGCACACGCAGGACGGACACACACAAACCCCCACCCCCCCCACAACAACACACACACATACTCACTCACACTCACACTCACACACTAACACAACTCACACACTCCTCTCTCTCTCACACACACACTCCACCCCCCCCCCCCCCCCACTCTCTCTCTCTCTCACACACACACAACACAACACACTCTCTCTCTCTCTCTCACACACCACACACACACACACAAACACACTCACACACACTCTCTCTCTCACTCACAAACACTCACACACACAAACACACACTCACACACTCACACACTCACACACACAGTCTCTCTCTCTCTCTCACCCACACACCCACACACACTCACACTCACACACTCACACCACGCTCTCTATCTCTCTCACACACACACACACACACACACACACAATCACACTCACACACAAACACACACACACTCACTCACTCATTCACTCACTCACACACTCACACTCACTCCCACTCACACTCACACTCACACTCACACTCACACACTCTCTCTCTCTCTCTCCCACACACACACACACACACACACCAGGGCTGAAGTATGAGACTAGAGTGTGTACAATATCAGTCTACACAGCAAATGAAAAGTTACGAGGCTTCATTAAAAACGCTCAGCGGAGCGACTGAGAGAAAGGTGGACTTTAACAGAAGATGCGTTTCGCTCAGAGATTCACTAAAGTCCTTAGACGAAAAATATTTTCTGTAAGTTCCTCTGAGATATTTAATATTTAAAAAATTTACAAAACATTTGCACTTTCATGCCAGTGATATTTTAGTATGACTAAGATACTATTATAGTTTTTATTATTTATTCCCCATTCATTTTAATTCAGCTGTAGTTTCAAATGTTAGTCGTGTGTAAATTTTGCCATTTCATGTCTTTATAGTTTTTATTAATTTATTATTTATAAGTTTTAGTTATCTTAGCACTCGGGCACTTTAAAGTAAACAATTTTTTCCCCTGGCAACTTGGAAATAAAATAATTAAGTGGTGTGTGTGTGTTTTTTTTTAATTCAAAATTTTTTTTTTTTTCAAGTCACGACCAATAATTTGTATGGTTTAACTATAAAACGGTTTTCACAGTTTAGTTAATGATGGTTAACGAAACAATTTGCATATATAGTGCTTTCAAACACTCAAATCTTCAAGTATTGCTGAAAATGCTTGTAAACTTCTGTCCTTAAAAATGTTGGAAATTCATTGTTTAAAAAGAGTAGGAACCCTGAAGCAGTGTGAATTTAGTATCATTGATATTTTTGTTTAACTTTGCTTAATTAGATTATATTTTATGTGTTCACGTTAATCTCTAAAATTTTTAGTAATTTTGTGTTTTTGTCTTTTTCTTGTTTTTTTTTTTTACCTATATCATGTATTTCAACTTTAGTTTCAGTATTTTGGCAAATCTCTCCCCGGGAAAGGCCAACTAGATGAAATAAAATCCGTTTTTTAACATTTATTTCGTTACCGTTAAAAAAAACTTTCCAACATTCAAAATCCACAAGCTTGAACATTATTCGGGCGGAAGAGAAGAATACGGTTAAATTAAAAACACAATTTCCGTTTGATGTGGATTAATTCTGCGGCCAACCCACATCCCATTTACTAAATATTGTAGAAATTATTTTTCTGTAAAGTTGCTTTGCAACGATTTGAATCGTGAAAAGCGATTTTGCATCAATTCAAACTTGAATGAATGAACGTTTGTTTATTTAAAATTCCAGAAGATCATGAAGCCCTATATATGCATTAATGAAACTGAAATCCTTTAGAATGATTTTTGAAGGATCATTTGACACTGAAGACTTGCGTAATGATGCTGAAAATACAGCTTTGATCACTGAATAAATTACAGTTTAACATATATTCACAAAGAAAACAGCAATTCTAAATCGTAAAAATATTTAAGTTTTTACTGTATTTTCTTGGGTTTTTTTACCACTTGTTGCTGTGTGGCGTGATGTTAGACTGGTGTCACCTGAAGAGCTGGTGGGCTCCTGTGAGCTCCTGGAGTCTGCTCTGCAGCAGGAGGATCTCGGCTGTGAAGCGCTCCTGCGTCTCCTTCATCTGCTGCTGATAGTAGCTCTTCAGCCGCTCGATCTCCTGCCGCTGTCTCTCCTCCAGACGAGCCGAACACTCCTCAAACTCTGCCTTCAGCTCTGCAGGAACAGACGAAACACAAGGAGGAAATCCTGTCACCGTTTACAGTAGCGGCGGGAATCTTTTGGAAACTCACGATTCGATTCATATCGATTACTCAACTGTTTTCAGCATTGATAATAATAAAAAAAAAATCTTGAGCAGCAGATCAGCATATTAAAACGATTTCTGAAGATCATGTGACACTGAAGACTGGAGTAAATGAGCTGAAATACGTTGCCGCATCCAGACATTACATTACAGTTTAAAATGTATTAAAATAGAAAACAGATATTTTAAGTTTGTAATAATATTTCACAATTTTACTGCTTTTGCTGTATTTTAGATAAAATAAATGCAGGCTTGGTGAGCAGAAGAGACTTCTTTTAAAAAACATTTAACAATCTACTGTTCAAAAACTTTTGACTGGTAGTGTACATATATAAATATATTTATATACAGTGTATATTTATGTTTACCTGCATCTCGTACAACCATAAAACACCATCAACGTTTTAACTTATTGTTTTTAATAATATATTAGCTCAAAGGTGCACATTTTAGATTTCTGAGGAAAGAAAAACTTTTGTTTAGTGCGTGTTGGCACAGAAATTCTATTAAATGTTTTGTTTTTTTTAATCAGAACAGTTCACTTCTTTGTAATATAATATAATATAATAGCAGATATTGCTGATGAATTCCCTTTTTGAGGTCAACTATTTATTACCCGTTTATACATAATATAATATATGTAATGTAATGTAATTATAGAAACAAACTGAAGAATATTTAAGCAAACCCAAGAAACAGAAACAGAATAGAATAGAATGACAGAGCAATAGAATGAAAGAACAAAATAGAAATCAAAAAACTGAGCATTTAACGGAGATCGTAAGCTAGATATTTGCAAATAAGTGAAAAATGTGTATTTTATATAGTTATCTCGTAGGTTTAGAGACGTGAGTTACTAGTAATACACCTGTGTGACTGTAATATCTGGAGTTTGTGGACCGTTCTGTGCTCATCATCACGCTATTTCCAGACTTAATCTCGCTCTCTTCTTTAAGACGGGGGGGATGAGTTTTATTACATGTCAGTGGCGCTTTTCCATTACCCTTCAAATTGCGCAAAGTGAAATTGCGAATTGAAAATACGCCTAATGGAAACCCGTCAATTTCGCAAAAACGGCCATATATCGCAAAAAACTTTTTACGCTCGCATGAGGTGGTTTTACAGGCAATTCAAAAAAGGAATATTTTGCAAAACTGCAATGGAAACAGTTTTTTTCTTTTCTTTTTTTCACATTTACAGGTCACCTGGCGTATGTAAAAAGTCATATGATCATTCTTCAACGTACTATAACCTCCAAGAAACACCTCATAAATGGCCCTGCTCCAGTATAAGGGGCTTTCCCTACCATTAATGCTTAGACAATTTACATTGCACACGTCTGCGGTGCAGTGTGGCTCTGATACGGTCACTGAAGCTGATTACGGCAAATCAGTGCTTGTGTTAATGTTTTTATACAGTCTATGATTTATTCCAGCCGCACCACGCACGTTTCTGAAGCGGCTCTCTTTAAGGCTTCTGTAAAGATACACGCATAAGCATCCATTGAATAAATATAGCCAAAATCCGTCAAAATCCCACCAAAATCCATTGCCATGACTTATCGCGAGAGACAAAATGTTACGTTTTAGTCGCATAACATTGGCAATGGAAACGCCGTCATTTCGCAATAAATTTTTATCGACATTTATAAAATATCACAAAAGTTTTGCGCAAATCTGTAATGGAAACGCACCTACTGTGTTTGCGTTGGCTCTCGTGTTGAGCGGTTTCACCCGCAATCATTAAAGTATTTGATTTCTACAGCGACTCATTCGGCGCACATCATTCTCTTTCTATGAAACCTATAAACCGCATTCACCGGTTCTAACTCTATAGCAACACCAACTCTATAGTGGTTTGCCCGAGAATTGCAATTATTTCGCATTTACTAGAATTCAATCAAACGGCTTTCCCAACTTTGCGTGTGTCCTGCGCGCGCAGCTTAGAGGGAACGCTGGCCGTGACATAAATAATTACTGGGTGACAGTGTCAGCACGCTGGTGAGTAAGCGTCAGTTAAACGTGTCTCTCTCTTTCATGTCGATGGATCCAGGGATTAAAGTTTTCCGTCAGTTCATAAAGACAATCACTTGCTTCATTCCTGAATGATTCGGCCGTTCGAACGAATCAATTGAATGAATGACTCCGTGATAAAATCAGTGACTTGCAGCCACTTGCTGGCGGATTTAGTTTAATTTTTAGCCTATAATTTCAGTTATTTAAATCATATTCCTGTATTCACAATTTTATTAGGGATGTAAGGGTATGAAAAGTTCTTATCACGATTATAGTGACCAAAATGATCACGGTTATCAGTATTATCACGGTATTGTTAAAATGTGCTGGAAATGTTCAAAAAGTACTGACACACAAATCATTTAAGTTTTACATTTAAAATCAACAAACAACAAATAAAATGAGTTAAACTAAAAACAAGAAACGTTGCAAAAATGATGGTCCGGATTTTAACAAAAGTTATCTAATAGCATGTTAAAATATCTAATGTAAATGTTCAAATATCTAATGTAATAAAACTGTTTTATGCTTCAGGGCTCCAGACTCATTCTTCCCACTGGTCGCTCTTTTGCGACTAGCTTTCTCAGTTGCTCGCACGAGCACATGATTTGGTCGCAGTATTTTTATTTTTAGGTATTAATCAATGCATGCTGATGAACTTTTATCATAGTTTATAGTTATAAGGTAACGAGTGTTCAACATTCAACCCGTTCTTTTTCATCAGTATTTTTTGTGATTTTAATTTTGTTTCTCTTTTGCTAGGCTATGTTACAAGCCGGGCTTCGGGTGCTTTCACTTTCGATTTCGCGATCTTGTCACGTTTTACAATAAAAGATAATTGTCTGTTTTGGATACATCTATACACTTTTCACTTTTTGAGACTAAAACAAAAGATTTATTAATTGTTATTCTTAATTAAAAAGCATAACAAAAATAAAACAGTAAGATACAATGACAAACTAGCTTCAAGACGAGGCATGGAATACACCACATGCTGTATTATATACCAACTAACAAATTACAGAACGTTTAGCAAACACGAGGAATTCAAATAAATAAACAAAACGAGAGCCTGCATAGGTAACGTGAGGTAAACAGCAACAAGATACAAGCTTTTAAAATGAAAACAAAAAGGAAAAGTAAAACGAAACTTGATGTCGGTGACAGTGCTTCATGTTTTTCCACCCACAAGAATACCAAACATGGTCACCTTTTGAATTATGAGGGCGGTCTTTACTTTAATTGCATGAAAACCATCCATCGTTTCTAATATTCGCGGAAATTTTTGCTGCACGCAGCGTCGCGTTCGCGCTGACGCGGGAGTAGTTATAAACCAGGCTCTCACTCAGAAGCGCTGCAGTTTTCAACGAGTAGCGCGGTTTCCGTTATGCTTTCAGTTTTCGTTATGCCGTTTGATGTTTCACAATGCAAACAGATATGGCAGGGCTTAGATGTAAACAATGCGGTGGTTGCGCAGTGCGGGACCCCCCTCGTGACCTACCTCTAAATAAATTTAGTCGCACCGGCAAGAAAAAAATTATCGCAAAAAGGGCACCCATTTGGTCGCACTTGGAGCCCTTGTGCAGTACAGTATTTATTTATCCTCAGTTGTTCAAACCGTGGTAATCGAATACGGTTATAGTGATAATTAAAATATGAAATGGTAATACTAATCGTGGGGAATTTTATCATGATTTATCTTCAAACCGGTAATCGTTACATCCCTATTTTAGATTTAAAACATTAATCTCCACATAAATGTATAAAATTAATTGCACTCATGCCACCTCTGAGCCTCATTAAACATCTGAAAATGTACCTACAAGCCACTTTGTGTTCTTCTGTGCCACCTCTGTATTACAACTTAATTTTGTTAATACTAATACATAGATTGGTACGTATTGGTATTATTCTATTATTATTATTATGGGGTTTTTGTGGGTTTGTTAAAGCATTGAGTTGAAAATTTTTCCTCGGCCAAACCTCATTCCACAGCCATACCTGTCACACACCCCGTTTAAGAGCAGTGTTTTTCTTCTTGCAATTAGGAGCGCTGGTTCCACCTTTTCCTAATTAACAAACAATTTAGGAGAATGATCAATAATTATGATAAAAAAAAAATAGCTTTCCTAAACGGAGGGGGTGACCATGTTGACTCATCAAGTGACCCCCAGTACCCGGAGTATATTCTTTTACGCTTTGTTCCAAATCAAAAAATTATTTTTATAATCTTTTGAAAGTTCTCTATTTAAAAACAACTGTAGAATAAACAAAATAAGTTTAACAATCATCGAAATTAGTATTGAATAGATTAATTTTGTACTCGGGGTGGCACAGACAAGAAGCAAACAAGTGGCTTGTAGGTTACATTTTCAGAACGTTTAATGAGGCTCAGAGGTGGTGGCATAAATTCATTGTGGAGATTAATGTTTAAATATACAATTGAAAAAACTCACCCTCATGTCATCCTATGTGTATATGACTTTCTAATTTCAGACGAATCCAGTCGCGAGTTATATTAAAAATGTCTTTGATCTTTCAAGCTGCTTCATGGCACTCAGCGGGTGTTGCATACATCAGTCCAAAAAAAGTTAAATAAAAAGTGCCCATCCATTAAAAAAAAGCATCTCACAAGGCTCCGGGGGGTGAACAAAGGCCTCCCGTAGCGAATCGATGCGTTTTTGTAAGAAAACATCCATATGCTCCATCTGATCTGTTAACAACGTGGTTTTAGAGACTCACCGGAGCATGCGCAGCGCTGACCTCATACGTCATGCTTCCGGAGCTGCTTCTGTGTACAACTGTTGGCGCAAGCTACATTAATGTGATTATTATGTTTTGAATATGGATTTTTTTTTTTACAAAAACGTATCGATTCGCTACAGAAGGCCTTTGTAAACCCCCCGGAGCCGTGTGAGACACTTATTTTATGGATGGGCGCTTTTTATTTAACTTCTTTTGGACTGAAGCAATGCAACCCCCGCTAAGTGGCATTAACAGCTTGAAAGATCAAAGACAATATAACTCCGACTGGATTAGTCTGAAAGAAGAAAATCATATACACCTAGGATGACTTGAGGGTGAGTAATTTGTGGGCTAAATTAAATTTTTGGGTGAACTAACCCTATAAATAAGTAATTTATATGCTAAAAATAAAACTAACTCTTGCCAGCAGGTGGCAGCAGTCACTGTTTTATCATGGAGTCATTCATCAATGTGATTCGTTCGAAACCGGATGACTCATTCAGGAATGAAGCAAGTGATTTAATCCCTGTGGATCTCTTAATAATGCATCTGAAACGGCGTTTGGTTTGATGTGGCGTCCCACTGACCTGCGGGATGACCGTTGACTCCCTGCTGCTCTCTCCTCAAGCGCCGCAGCTGCTGCTCGTGTGCGTCCCGCAGCTCCTGCAGCTGCGCCTGTGTCTGCGCAAACAGACTCTCTCTGAGCAGCTCGAGATGAGCGGCGTGGATCTGAGACAGACTGATGCGCTGAGCCTCCAGCTGCAGACGACACTCATCCTGCAGACAGACAGACGGACCGAGAGTGAACTGCAGTGATTCGTGAGTGGTTAAAGGAGAACCTTCTGAGGATAAAATACAGCAGAGGCAAACATTAGCGGGTGAATCTGACAAAAACACGCCCAAAATCAATGCAAAAGATTCACAGCCTATTATTTAAGGATAAAGGATCAGAGAGATGTCAGTGGAAAATGATCCGAAAAACAAGAAAATTGTGTCACGAGACTGCAAAGAACATGTCTGGGTCATATTTCAATCCAAAATCAAAAGAAAACTTGTAAGTAAAGAAAAAATTTTTTAAATTTTTGTGCTATTTCAAATCCAAAACTAATTGTAAAAAAAAAAACTATAGAAAAAAATTATAAAAATGTTATGAAAAAAATATTAAAATATTTGCAAAATATGATATATATAAAGTTACCGTTATGTAAAACAACCTGGTGCAGATGATATAAAATATAAAAAAAATTATTGATTTAAAATGGTTTCCCAAATATTATTTTTCATAAAAGCAACAAAGCATGATTTTGCAGAAAAAAATGCAGCGATTGAATATAGTTAATTTATTTTCAAATCTTCATTGTACTGTCATTATAAAAGAACTTCATTATTGCTTATTTAATTCTAACCAATAAGTTCTTGTTAAAAACACGAACTTTAAAACTAAAATGTATTCTTTAATAAAAATTAAAAATTAAAAAAATAATTTGCTTATAATTTCTGCACAGGAGAGACTTGGTGTTGTTTGCAAACTAAAGGAAATATATCGGTATAAAAATTATTGATTTAAAACGGTTTCCCAAATATTATTTTTCATAAAAGCAACACAGCATGATTTTTGGATCATCATGATTTGTTACCGAGACATTTTTTTAATGATAATTAAATATCAACCTCTCACTCTCATGACAGTAATGTAAAAAAAATAGATTATCTACATTATAAATAATTTTTACAACATGGTGATATTTGCACTTACATTAATTTAATAAAAAATAATGGAAGAACAAATCAAAATGAGGTAAAATATATAAATACATTTTTTTTATAAAACCAACTAAACCTGTTTAAGATTTGTTTCCGTGTGATTACTTTCATGAATCTCAAATGCTCCTTAAGCAGGCTTTAACATTTTTGCTCAAACCATAATTATTTCTTTCTTTTGATTTTGGACACAGATATGATTTTAAGATTCATTCAAGAAATCAGCTGTTATTTTGACTTCCTAAAGAGTGTAAACATTCTGTAATGCTTTTGTTTGCTTTGATCAGACAGACGTGTCAACTTCTAACTCGACCAATGGCGTGAGACTGGAGGCGGGACTATCTGTTTTGCACCCCACCACTGCAAAAACACCCACACCACATGGAGCAGGCAGTAGGATTGTTTGGCTGCAAGGTTAACTTACCGTCACATTACCTGAAACCTATGGCTGATTGAACCAAACGGCTACTCGAGAAATAAGTGTCACATACCCTGAGAGTTACCTCCGATTTTATATTTATTTAGGTTATAATACTAATCTAAAGCTAAAATCATAAAAATATATTTAGTATTCAGTTTATTTTACTAACTAAAACCTTACAAACTGTATTTATTTAGTTTATGATCTAAAACAAAAAAACATAAAAATGTACTTTATTAGCTGGAATAAATTTTGTTAGCTTATTATTCTAAACCAAAAACTAAAACCATAAAAAAACATGGTAAATTTACGATTACTAAAACTAAAACCCATAAAAATGTCTTTCTCTCTTACTAGACTTTATGTATTTAGGTTTATTATACTAAAAACTAAATAAAAAACATTTATTATGTAATCAAAAACAAAACCCAAAAATTCTTAAAAATAAAGTTTTGACTATTAAAATATAATAAAAAGTTATTTTATTAGTTGCTAGTTGCCAGGCAACATTTCTCATTTTGTTTAGTTTAACTTGAAAAACTGAAATAAAATTAATATAAACTGTATAGACAAAAAAATATATAAAATTGACAAAAACACACAACAAAATTACAAAAACTTTAACTAAAATAAAAATGAAAATATAAAAATAAAAATTAGCCCGTGAAGCCGTGGTTACAGTGAATTATAACAAGCTAAGTGGGCGTTGTGAAGCGATGCGAGCAGAGCGCAGCCTAGAGTGCCTTAATCTCTTAATACCCCCCCTTAGATGTTATAAATTCACTGTAAACCCCGGCTTCACGAGGCTTATTACTTTTATAAAACGGTTGTTACACATACGTAGTAAGGTTTCACAAAACAAAACAAAGCAAATAAAGTGTAATGATATTAATAAACACAGTATTCTTTCACCAAACAATGTAGCTCCTCAGAAAAAGTTGTGGTTGCAATAAAGTGGTTGCAGAGCAACACACAGAAGCAAACAAAGGTGTGTGTTACTTTGTAGAGCCATTTACAACAGCTTCGAACGCGGCTCAGCCAATCAGAATCAAGCACCGGAACTCTCGGTTTTATCCCCCAAACCGAAAACTCCTCCTCACCCCTGTCCTAGCATTCAAGGAGACGAAATAGAACACGGAGGGGCAGGATGAGGGGACGGGGGCGGGGGAGGCGGGGAGCGAAGAGTCAAAAGCGCGCGCGCGCGCGCCGCACGACACGCACACAGCACAGACGGCACAAAAAACACACCACAAAATACACACACCCACGCACAACAAAAAACACAGGCACACACACACACACACACACACACACGCCACAAAAGCAACACAAAAGAACACAACACCCACCCCCCAACACAGACACACAAAACACAACACAACACACAACCCAAAACAACACAACACAAAAGGGGGGCCACAACAAAACACAGACACCACCAAGAAAACACAAAAAAAACACAACACAACGCAAAGACATACAACCCTGGAAAGAGCACACCACAAACACACAATCACAACGACAAGCACACACACATAATCAAACCCAACACACACCCACCATCACAGGAACCACAAACCACAGGACACACACACACCAACACGACACACCAACACAAACCACTCACAGAAACACACAACACACACACACACACACAGCCACACACACACACACAAACACACACAAACACA
>JADLZN010004132.1:0-21534 GCA_018155175.1 Sinocyclocheilus anophthalmus
CTAATTAATATACGCTAGTGAAATTTTATAGATACTAGTACTACACAAAATGATACTACTTGCTTACTTTGCAATATTTCTAAAATACTAGTAACAAAGTTATTTTTAAGGAATAAATGTTAAAGTGGCTTGCCATATACGTTGAGGTTTCGTCTGTGCAAAATTATAATTTCATTTTAATTATCATTTCAGCTTTTTGTTGTCTTCACTCAACATTATGTGAGACTTGTTCATACTGAACTGCCAGAAAGAACTTCACTATCTTTCGTGCGATGCTCACTATTTAGACGTGCACTGAAAACAAGAATGAGAAAACGTGTGCAGTATCAAAGTGGTCTACTTACTGAAATGCCTTTCGTCACAAATCGTGTAAAAACGCAGGAAAGTCGTCTAGTAGTTAGTGTAAAGCCAAGCAACGTGAGACAGAGCGGAGACGCGGAATGAACTCAGCTGTGATGCTCGCTGTGCTGTGTGTGCGCGAGATCCTCGTCGCAAGTACTGTACGCCCTCATGCGCCACTTCTCCATCTCAAACAATGCGCTCGAACTGCAAACACGCTGCTGACGGACTGCATTATAGGGGGAAACCATCTGGGCTCCTGTGAAATATTTGGGCCACCGCATTCCTTCGCTATCGACTGGAAAAGCCCACTTACACAATTATTATTATAAACGAACTGCACTGTTAAAACATGCAATTTGCTCATTGTTAAATATGCGGATTTCAGAATAGAGATCAGAATAGGAAATACACTTCAGTGAATATGCATGCAAGTGGCATGCCTTAGTTTTCAAAATCATACATATTGCTGAATTACCAGCACCATTTGGAAGAGCTGAATAGTGCAAGATTGTGATATAAACACTTGCAAGACCAGGCTAGTCTGGAGTGTGAGTGGAAACACACATACCTGTTTATCAGACCGAGTATTTATTTTCATAAAAATAACCAAAGGATTTTCTCACTTTTTAAGAAATACAGAAATCAGTTTTTAATTAATTCTTATGACAAACATCACTCTAAATTTAGCCTTTTTTGAAGAAGACTGGATTGCTAACACCAAAATAATACAAATACACTATATTCACTCTGTACTCAAGCCTACTAAGACGCTTAAACATCCTTGGAACCTACAGAGAAATGTTGCCTATTATTTAAGCCCTTGCTTTTGCTGTTATAGTAATATTTTCTGGATGAAGATGCTCCAGATTTTTGGGGTAAGTAAAAAAATAAAAATAAAAATTAATAAAATAGATTTGACAGCAGCATAAAGAGTTGAACCTGAAAACTACCAGTGTGCACATTAACCACATAGATATTACAAGTTATCACTAATGAAATGTATATTCATAAAAATATGTTCATGGTCTCATTTTCAGAGAAATGGAGGCCAAACATTCAATAAGACATCTTATATCTTAAAAAAGAAGAATAAAAACAAATTAAGAACAACTGGTAAATGCAGAACACATACACAGAATATATATTATAAACCATTTGTAAACAACTACAGGAATGACGTGTGTTACTGAAAGACTCTATGAACATTAATGAATGCACAAAACCCCACATAATGTATATGCATGGATGGCAATAAAGGTGCGGTGTAAAAATCTTTCGAAATGACCTGAGAATGTTTCTATTTTTTCTCAGACTTCTCAAAATCCATCCCTCGTTTCCTTTTTCATCTCAGCTCTTTAACAAGTCCTCAAGCTCCTCTAACACCTCAGTGTTTTCTTTTACAGGTATGTGCTTTCTATTTTCTTCATGAGGCTCTTCATCTTTTAGAAGCTCCTCCTCTCTGTTCATGAGATCATCATCATCCTCACACTCCAAGTCTTCATGAGTTTCAAACAGCTCTTCATCAGATATTGGTTCAAACTTTCTATCGTCCTCTAGCTCCATCAGCTGTTGCTTTGGCTCATCATTTTCCTCCTCTTCATCACTGATGTCCTCCATACAATCTTCATCATCTCGTTCAATATTCACCTCTCTCTCCAGAAGTTGAGGTTTCTCACACTCCAAGTCTTCATGAGTTTCAAACAGTTCTTCATCAGATATTGGTTCAAACTTTCTATCATCCTCTAGCTCTATCAGCTGTTGCTTTGGCTCATCATTTTCCTCCTCTTCATTACTGATGTCTTCCACGCTATCTTCTTCATCTCGTTCGATCTTCACTTCATTCTC
This sequence comes from Sinocyclocheilus anophthalmus, assembly GCA_018155175.1. Lineage (NCBI taxonomy): Eukaryota > Metazoa > Chordata > Actinopteri > Cypriniformes > Cyprinidae > Sinocyclocheilus > Sinocyclocheilus anophthalmus. The sequence continues at coordinate 2,188 of JADLZN010004132.1, forward strand.
CAGAGGTTGGGGTTCCTCACACTCTTTCGGCAAGTTCTCTTCTTCCTCTTTGCTCTCAGCATCTACATCTGATTCTGTACTGCTCCACTCTGTGGTCAGAGTTTCTTCTGCACTCTCTGAAGTGTCTTGTGATTTGATGCAGGACTGGCCCTGAGGACTGCTGGACACCTCATCCTCTGGTGGGGGCTTCCAGTAATCATACAGCTTCCCTGTGAATTCCACAAAAGGCCTACGGAGCTAGTCACCCAATAGTTGAAAATTACTTTCATCACTTTATCACCCTCAATGTTCAAACCCAATTACTACTTCATGGTATCACCACGTTTGGGGACCAATTCTCTCTATTAACTATGGCTTTTGCCTCAAACTCGCTAATTTGCTACTTTATTAATAGTAAGGTCTAAAAGGGGTGCTAAAATAGTGGTCCATGCCGGATTAAGGCATTATATTCACTCTATAATACTAATAAACAGCCAATCTGCTAGTAATATGCATGCTAATAAGAAACTAGTTAATAGTCTGAATAGTCCCTAAACTCAAGTGTGGAGGCCCGTTAAATGGAACACAAAGTAGAAATTTGGTAGAACACTGTTGGCCATGCAATTTACAGTATGGTAAAAAATAGTACATATGAAAACTATATTTCAAGGAGGCATTCACACAGAATGCATTTTTGCATTTAAAAAGGGAGATGCAAGGTAGTGGAAAGAAAAGGGCAAGATCGAGGGACAAGTTTTTTTTTTAAACTGAACTTGAACTTTTAACTTGTTAAAAAGCTTTTTTAGCGTTTTTTGAGCAAGTATCACACACAAGGCACTTCACCACTGCATTTGCGTCTTTTGCGGCACATCTTTTGATGTTGTACAATTAAATTTCACTGAATATCTTGACATTAGCTCTAGAGTTTATGTTCATGAGTGAAGAAGCAAATAAATCAACAAGATGCAATGAAGAAATCGCTCAGAACGTTTTCTGATCAACTGATTCATTGAACACGTCAAGATTTTCAGTGAACAACTGTAACAAAAAACAAAGCTATCATGAGACTCAGAAAAATAGCACAAAAGTCATATGGACCACTTCTATGATACTTTTATGGTGCTTTTGCAAGCTTTTTTTTTTAGCTTAAAGAGTGACCAGGAAATCCTTCAAAAATTTACTTTTGTGTTATATAAAAATATACTCATCAGGTTTGGGAAAACCAATAGGTCAATTAACTTTTTTTGCAATGCATTACTGTTATAAAAAAGACATCTATGACACAACAAATTGCTTGATTTTCAAAAAATTCTACTAATTCTTCATGCTGACTCTACCCATGCGCTTTCAGTCACAATGCTTTCCTTTTAGCTGCAGATACATAGGTTATGAATGTAAAGGACTCATGCTGCTTAAATTCTGAAAACACTTGTAAACAAAACGTGGCCTTCACAGCCAGCCAAAAGTAACAACAGCTTTTATCAGCAACAGTTGACAGTATTCTTGTATTCTTCAATTGACTGTATTTGTTCACATTACCTCCTGAGGCCTCGTTCGTGTGAGAAGCACCTGCCACTTGGTGTATATCCTTGCTACAAAGTCTTTCACCTACAGAAGAAAAGAAACACACTGCTAATAAAAATCAGGATCTGAGGGATTCTCAGAGAACAGAATGAAGCTGCTCTTCACCTTGCTCCTATACAGCATTTTCTCGCTCTCCCTTATGTCACACTTAATATGCTTCTCCAGCTGAGAAGAAAGACTCCGCAGATCATTCTGGAAGTGAAAAAGGGCTCAAATTAGTCTAATTAAGTAATACAATTGTGATATAAAACAACACTGACAAAACAAAGACAGTCAGATGTGCCTTACTTTATTCATACAATATGGAGGGAATAAATTAGACCTGTCACAGAAAGCTTTTGTTGTGCACTTGGGATTTAACACAGCAAAAACAACATTAGAAATGGGTAAGTTTGATTCAAAGATTGTTTTTGAGCATCAGTCAGAATGGTAAATGGACGTCATTCTCGCAAATAAGCCCGTTCAGATGAGACACCTGTCCAGACTTGGTTCCTGTTTGCACCCCATGTGCGCTGGCGTGCCCATACCGACCGAGACAGTAGAGCGGCGCCCCTTTTCCCCGTGGTTGTTTTTTTGTTTTGAAGTGTTTTTGTTTTCCGCCGGCCGTGATCCCGATCAGTCAGCCGGCTGCTACGAAGTCAAGCCCGCCGGCCGCTGTTGACCCAAGCCCACTGCAACGACATGCCCGCCCGCCGCCCAGTTCACCCGTAATCAGAAGAGGAGAAATGACTGGCTCAGGGCCCTCTTCCTCACCCGAGAGCGCACCCGACTGTTCGCTCCAGTGTCGGCTCCAGTGCCAGCTCCTCGTAAGCACTTCCCAGTCCTGTTAACCCAGGATGAGCTCTCTTCCCGTTTCCTGAGGTTCATTTATAGGCCACGGGGAGTGGCTCCTGTTCCCGAGTTTAGCCCAGTGAGGGCTTCTGTTCCCGAGTTTAGCCCACGGTTGGCTCCTGTTCCCGAGTTTAGCCCACTGAGGGCTCATGTTCCTATGTCTGGCCCACGGAGGGCCTCAGAGCCCATAAGCGTCCCCAAGTATTTTTTTTTGGGGGGGTAGTAAGGCTCCAGCCGTAGAGGCCGAGGCGGGGGGCGCCACCATGGCGCCCGTAACTGTCAGACCCCATGGGGGCCCCAGAAACGAGGCCCCCCTCCCTGGTACCCTGCTCCTAGAGGCCTCCAGAGCACCCACCCCCCCTCCCCGTTGGATGTTGTGTGGCGCGTGGACGCGCCTTCTGGGAGGGGGGAGTTATGTCAGACTCTGTTCCTTGTTTTGTGTGTGTTTTGCTTCCCATGTGCCTTCCTTGCCCTTATTTGGTTTTCTTCTGGTTCCTGCTTCCTGATTGTTTCTCATTTGATTCCAGGTGTGTCTCGTCTTCCCCTGATTAAGTTGTATATTTAAAGTGTTTCCTGTTTTGAGTTCCTTGTCCGGTATTGTTCGTACGAGTGCTACGTGTGTTTTCCGTGTTCTCTTGAGTTCATTAAAATCTCTCGATTGATGTACTCCTTGTCTCCTTCGTTCCTCGCTCCGCACTCCTCACAGTAGTGCAACCGTGACAAATACAAGACCTGACAAGTCTCGTTGAGTTTATTTTCCATAAATTGACCTACCTTACGTAATAATTTTAGTGCCTTTATAAACAAAAGCATTATCCCTATTTATTTCCCTTGAGTCCATGTAGTGAAAAACAACCTTGATATTATCAAAAATTTTTATATAATTAAAATTTTACACATTTTAAATCTAATTCGCCCAATGGACTGTTTTGTTGACATTATGTGTTCCTTATTAAAGAAAAAAAATTAAAGCCCTTCCATAGAAAAGTATTGACATATATAGCCTGACTACAAAAATCTGAAATTAATGACATGATCTATTCAAGTGAAATGACCAAGCTAAAGAAGATGCATATTGACCACCCCCCCACCCCCCCCCCTCCTCCCTCCCCTCCCTCCCACAAAACTCACGCTTTCTAGTGAGTAAAATCATCCCTCAACTCAATTCACACAACTACTGCTTTCTCTTGAGAGAGAGTAAAATTAGTTATGTTCATAATTGGTCCCTGGGGTATGAGTGGTACCAGAAGACAGAGTGGGGCTGTGTCCACTGACAGGGTCTTTCTGTGACTGATTCATTAACACTGCTTCTTTAAGACTGCACTGTAAAATCTAGTCACAGAGCATCTCGATTCTTCTGGATCGATCCACAAAAATCTGATTTCTAAGTCCATCATCAATAATTCTACTGAATGAAAAAGCATACGTCAGACCATTAAATTAAGATACGCTGAGAACTGTTTTGGAATTGGATTGTCACTCCCTGAAATATAATCAAATTGTGAAGATTTCCTCCCTTACTATACAATAATATAAAAACAGAAATTGGACACTTACTCTCTGAGCCGAGGGTAAAAACTCAAAATTGGAGGCTTCATTTGTCAAAGTCAAAAGGCTGTAGCAGAGGTAATATGCCTGTATGAAAGAAGATAATTTATCAGCTTATTAAACTCTAAGTGGTTTCACTTTATCACTCTTGGATATTAAAAACGTAATGAGACAATAGCTCTCAGCCGACGTTCTGCTTACTTGTTGGTCTAGATTGTCATCACAATCTTCTGCTCTCCTTGCAGACCTGAGGCCTTTCAGTAGGGATGAGGGACGCATTTGAGGTAAGAAAGGTTTCAGCTCAGATAGCTGTAAAAATAGCCATAGAAACAAAGATACATTTTTATCTTCACAGCGCATATCTTCAAAAATGTAAGTGGTTTGACAAAAGCTTGGCCAGCCAAGTGTAGTCAGTGGATGATACACCTACATAATTGCACTCATCACAAACCATAAAGCATCTATAGAACTCTACTGTCTGAACATTGAAAAGCCGCTAATATTCTATGGATTATTCTCACCTTAAACTCTGTCCCTGAGGGTTTATAAGTGCAGGTGTGATTCAAAAGCTTTGAGATGATAGACACACTCAGGTGTTGTTTTAATTGCCTGTTGAAGAAATAGCAGATGAATAATTGCAGAAAGGATTTAAAAGTAAACAAAAAAAAAATGTTGTTTCACATGCATTACAGGTTTTCACTTACTTTCCACAACTGCTATCTGGCAGAAGATAAACGAGTCTCCTGAGGTTGTGATGATCTTCTGACAAATCAGTCAGGGTCTGACAAGCTTTAGATATCTACATATAGAAAAAAAAAAAGAGAAAGTTGCGTTAAATGTGAGAAAATTATAAACTAATGCTTAATGGGTAGTCCACCTAAAAATATAAATTCTTTTCTGTTTTAACTTTCTGCAGTGGAACAAAAAAGTAGTAGAACGCACTCATATGATAACTGAATTTTGGGCTCCAAAAATTATAATTGTTTGGAATGGCATGAGGGCGAGTAATTACAGAAATGTTAATTTGTTTGGGTAATATGATTTGAACACCCTCTTTCTGACCTTACATCCCAGTGTGTGATGTTTTTGAGCAGATTCTGGAGCAGGAGGCTAAAGTGTCCAGTTGGTAGCAGCTGAAAATGAGTCTCCAGTCCAATTCTACACACCACCGCCAGAACCAACATCAGCTCCTCATCAGTGTACGCTCTTGGACACAATGCAGTACACAGGGAGAGGTACTGAACAAAAATATAAAAATAAAAAAAATACAGGCACAAATTAGATTGACACTTACTGTTGCATTTAAAGCAAAATTATCGTTAAACAAATTAAAAATCACCTACTACTCAATACATGACAAAATCATTCTTAAAATATTCAGCTTACGTTGAGAACACTCTCCAAATTATGTACTGGTAAAGTAGCATTGTCTTTCATGTCAGATAGCACTCGGTCTTGGCTGGTTTCTTCCAGCTGAAAGCTCTCTCTGCCAACACATACATATGCATTAAAATACCAACACAGCATTTTTATGAAGCTGAAAGACATATGCTGAAAGACAAAGACATGTGACTAGTACAGAAGTATAATGCTGCAGACTGAAAGGTAAAAAACTCACAAAAGGTCTCCCTCAGTAAAAGGGGGTTGCAGAGCCTCCAAAGGGAACAGACTGATAAATGACGCCCCCATGTTCAGGAAAACCAGGGTGATGTCCCGTACAGAGGGTACCCACACTTTAAAACTTTGGCTCTGGTGTTCAACTATAACACAACAGTCAATTTTAGTGCTTTATCAGTTGTACGGGAACAGCATATTTGGCCATTATGAGGTCGTTCAAACATACCTATGTGATGAGCAGCAGACAGAGCAATGGTCTGCAAGGACTGCATGATGTGTGAGGAAATAATGGGGTTTGGGTGAACTGACATCATCTGAAAAAGCATTAGAGTTATTAGCTGTACTTAAATTTCAGGCAGTTAATTGTGCACTGTGTTAAAGTGCAGGTTGTAATTATTAAAATTATATTGAATAATTTTGGCTATTGGAACATATGAGTTGAGTCTGCAAAGTTGTATGCCCTTTTTTTTAATAGCGTAAAAGCATATCTTGTTAGGAAAACCCCCCGGGGAATGATTGTAAGAAATAGGGTTGAAAACGTGGAATTTCGAGTGGTGTAGACTTGATTGTTCCTATTATTTTGTGGCAACGGAGACGTTTATAGGATCCCAGAGGGGGTACAGTGGAGGGGTGATAGCGTGACTATAGGGGGGAACCACGACAGGACGCTGTGTCCTTGTATGCGCAATAAACTATGATCGTAACACTAGAGTGTGTACTCGCATTGCTTCTGGAAAAGCCAGCGTGTAACTTCAGGCTGACAAGGGAAAGAAAAGTAGGCTTTCCTCAACAAGCCAGCACTGATCAGAGACAGCACATGCTCAGTACGGGCCCTATAGAGGAAGAAAACAAAAAGCTCATATTGCAAAGTGCAATAAAGAATATTAATAACAAAAAACACCAAGCCTTGCAAATTAACTAATCATTGATGCATCTCCTATATTACTCAATTCTTTGAGAAGTGAACTCACTGTGATACTACATTTGATATTGGGTTTAAGGTGTCAACAAACAGGTATTATCTATTACTAAAATGGAAGGATTAAATCAATTTGTTAATTTTGCACATTTCAAAAATTAGCACATTTAGACACTTGACATAATATTTAAACACCTTTTATCATAAGAAAAAACTGAAAGCTAGAGAAAATTGAAAATGAGAGCTGTCAGTCTTACTGAAGGAGGATTTGTTGTGATTTGTTATGCGGAGTCACACTAATCTTCCTCAGGTCCAGCGTTAGGTGGTTGAAGAGTCGACCAAACCTAGCAGGCAGGAATACTTCCTCTCCTGGGTGGATGTCCCTGATGGCACATGAGGCGACCGAGAACCTTTGCAAAAATTCTCTAAAAATTAAACAAAAATGTTTTCAGATTAATGATAAATTTTCAAGAGGCTGACAATATTCTACATAATACAAAGTAGCATATATAATCAAACTACATTCATGCACATATACTCAAACTCCAAACAATTTTATTTAAACTGACTGCCTTAATCTACTTAAAAACATCAAAAGGCTTCAATGTAGTTTGAATTGGTGATTGTATTTTTAAAAAACTAATGATGTGAATGAAACCCGCTATTTACAGTATGGACAAAATACCTTTGCTCAAGTGAGATGTCTTCCTCTTTACTTTCACTGTTCTCATCCTCATATAAATTCAGCAGATCCTCTTCACATGACTCAAGTAACTGTCTCTCCAACTCTTTTGACCTGTGTAGTCAAATGAAAAATGAAGTGTGTCCAGTCATTATTAGACATTTCTCAGGGTGAGACTGCAGGCTCTGTCTCAACAAATTCTGCCATAGCATAATCACAGGTCTGTGAAACTGACAGTCGGAATAAACAACAATCTGTCAATTTTACACACCCAAAGTGTTACTGTCAGCCAGAATGCCTGGCATTAATACACCAAGGGTGAATCAAGACTACACTTTCACATTTTCTGAAGCAAACAAGGTATCAAACTTAAAATTAAAGTAACAGCAGACTTCCCCTCAGTAAGTCACATAATTTGAGTTCTTGTTCATGTCTGTAGTCCATAGAGCCAATACTTTCAAAAAGTGCACAATCCTAAATGTAAGCAATGTAAAGGCTGATTCAAAGGAATAGATCACTGACTCATCATGTCCTCATGTTGTTACATGTTCAAAACACAAATGAAGATCAAATATAGTAAACGGATGCTCAAACGTGCTTGCTTGACGTGCGGGAACAATGAGGTTTTCTCACTAGCATCATCAAGTACGGTTGACCTATGTTTATCACAAATGTGACCATGGAGCACAAAACCAGTCTTAAGTGTTAATTTTTCGAAATTGAGATTTATACAATCATCTGAAAGCTGAATAATAAGCTTTTCATTGATGTATGGTTTGTTAGGATAGGACAATATTTGGCCAAGATACAACTATTTAAATATCTGGAATCTGAGGGTGCAAAAAAATTTAAATACTGAGAAAATCGCCTTTAAAGTAGTCCAAATGAAGTTCTTAGCAATGCTATTACTAATCAAAAATTAAGTTTTTTTTATATATTTACGGTAGGAAAATTTACAAAATATTTTCATTGAACATGATTTTTACTTAATATTCTAATGATTTTTGGCACAAAAGAAAAATTTTATAATTTTGACCCATACCATGTATTTGTGGCTATTGCTACAAATATACCCCACCAACTTAACACTGCTTTTGTGCTCCAGAGTCACATATTTATTACTTTATGTATGTGTGTTTATCAGTGTTTATTAGGCCTGGGCGATAAAACGGTATCAATATTTATCGACGGTACACCTTCTTCGATAACGATATAAAAAATGTTCGATATAGCGCACGATATAGGCACGTGCTATGAGTGATGCAGACAGCACACACAAACACAAACAAGAGTGCTGTGCCTGCTTGTGATGAGGAGATTGTGAATAAAAAAAATAATATTAGTCGAATTTAAAATAAACATTTGCAGTTGAATGTTAGATTTATTCTTTTTCACTGCGTCTCATATTTTTTTAAATGCAATCTGTGTGAATGGCGCTTCGGCTCTTTGGATTAAGTAATGCATAAATACATGATGCTGTTTTGTTCATAATTGTTTATGCAATTTACAAAATTATATTTGATTTTTATGAATTAATTTAGACGTAATGCACGTTTTTAAGTTACTTTTAATGCGCTGCATTATTTTGCTCATTGCGCCCTTCTGTGGCCTCGGGAGACAAGACAAAATTTTTACCTATTTAATCTGCATATAAACATTAGAAATTAGATATTTGTTTAAGTTTTATTGTGTTTGATTGTTAAAACAAAATATATTTGTTGTTTGTCTCAATAAATTGTTAATTATAAATATAGTGGTTAAATTTAAAAAAAAATTCTATTGCTTTTTGTTTTAAAAAAAAAAGGTTATAAAAAGTGTAAATAATTATCGATGCCGAACGATATGAAACATTATATCGTTGAAATTTTTTTTAGCTATATCCACCCAGCCCTAATATACACAGTATTTATATTCAGATTTAAATGTATGAATTAAACCTGGTTATAATATAAAGCCATCTTGACTCTTCAGAATTGCTTGATTCACATGAATTACTTTCACAATCTCTACGAGCATCACATTTTGGTGTGGACTTTCAAAGGAGGGACAGAAATCTCTCAAGTTTCATAAATATCTTCCTTTTAGACCACCTCTGATATTGTTCCGTCTCTTTCGCATCTGCTCCAGTGTATTTCTATAACTAACGGCTTTGGTTTTCACTGCCTCGGGCTAATACAGATGAACAACAAAAAAGAAAAGAAACATAGGAGTTTGTGAAAATCAGGCATGCCAAAGAGTGATTAATGACACATGAGGTCATGACATGTTTTATGAACATCCTTAAACTTACTGCTGCTTTTGAGATGGGTGTGTTGGGTTCTGAGAAAGCATCTTTTTCGGGAGTAACCGGCACATGGTCTCTCCGACTCATCAGCTTCTCCAGAGATGGCAGCGGATCATCTTCATGACCACTGCTGCTGCTGCTGAGGCTGATATTGCAGTGTTCTCTCAGCTCATCACCAGAGTCATCTCCCAACTCAATATCTAAGGGATCTTTCCACTGGGGGCAGCACTTCTGTTCTCTTGATTCTTCTTTCACCGAAACAGCTGGGGCAGGCATGATAGCCTTGGGGCTGCGTGACTGCTCCACTTTCAACTGCGTTCTTTCATCCGTTTCCATCTTGCATGAACTGGCTTGTTCTGCAAAGCTGGGTGATCTTAGATCAGGATGATGAGGGGACAAGTGAATTTTAACACTCTCCTTATGGTCAGAAGTGGGGCTTGTGTGTGTGGAGACTGTACAAGCTTCTCTCTCAGCATTTGTTTTTTTGTTATGAGTTTTTGGCGATGGTAAGCAGTCTGAAGTAAAGAGGGTCTCGATGCTGTCGAACGTTGTGCTCGACTTCGGAGAGACGTTGTGCAAATGCGGTTGGCTGGGTGGAGCTTTGGGATTTTTGTTGGCTCGTGCCACCATAGCATCTTTAGGCTCTGCAGTCGTGGGTGATTTACCGAGTTGAAATGAATGAGGTTTGTCGCTCCCTGTATTTGAGTCCTTACATGGTTCAAAGAGCTGCCTGGCGATGGAAGGCGGAGGTCTCGGTTTGTTGTTGCTGTTTGGTGCGGCAGGAAGCGGTTTAGGGGACTCTTTCTCCTTTATAGTTATCACAGACTCATTGCTGGACTTCACAAAAGCACGCTTGACGAACTTTAAAGGCGAGTTTATAATGGAAGAGCTCGAGGTGGGTTGGAAATCAACACACGGCCGTTTAATTTCCTTCTCATTGTCTGTACTACCCTCCCTTTTTCTCTTTGCAGATAGGGACATCCTGCCCTCTGTTGGCAAAAAGTAGTATTTGACATATAAAGAGAAACAGCTTAGTTTCATAAGTAACAAAATAAAAATACTGGGCGAGATCAGTAATAAAACAAAGGGTAATAATCCATACCTGGACTAGTCTTGTGGTGAGGGGTGCTTAATTCCTGTAACACAATCAATGAAAAGATGAAAACCTGTTTAACATGCGTCACATTGAATAAATGTGCACATCATAAAATTATTTGCAGAAAAAAAAAAAAAAAAAAAAAAAAAAAAAAAAAAAAAGACACAAATGAGAGCTTCACCTGTACCTTCTTAAGGACATGGTTGCTACATGAGAGGTTTTGGGTCTCTATTCTCCAGTCTATCTTTTTTCTGATCAGGATGGTGGATGAATCGCTCCCCTTTGTTAACTGACGCTTTGGGTTTCTGCTGGAATAAGCAGGAACTACTGCTCTCAGGGTTAAGCCTGGAGTGGGATGTATGAGGAAGAGAATGTCTCTGGTCTTTCACAGCATCTGACTGAAACAAACCTCCTCCAACCTGAACAGACGACATCAGTGGATTAATGGTCATGAAGTTAGTATCAAATAAGCAGACACCAACCGCAAGCTAGAACAATCATGACTGTAGCAACTAAATCTAATTGACAGGTTCCCACTTTTTTAGAGAAATTAATTTCCAGTACTTTGGCCTTTCCAGTCATTTAAAAAAAATAATAATCTTTGATTATTGCAGATGCATTAATGAGTCATTCAGATTGATCTGAGAACCCGTTTGATCGATTCACAGAAAAGAACAATCTTAATTATTACTATATATTAATACGAAATATTTTTGTTTGTTTACCTGCAAGTCATGTGACCATTAACTGACATCAGAGAACTGTGAACATGTAAATGTGTTGTTGAATTATTGAAATATTAACTTAAAATCTCAGGAGGTGCAGCAATTATTTATTCACTTTACGGTTTAAGCTTATGATTTAATTAATTATTGGGTTCTTCAGGATGTAAAGTCGTGGAAATTAATTAAATATTAAAAGTTATGGCAATTTTTGCATTTAATTGTTTTCTATTTATGCTCAGCTCTAAAGTATTTCAACAGTTATATCTTGCTATTGCATAGAATAAAACTGATCCAATTTGTCAAAGGACCTAATTCAATTTGGCTGACAAAAAAGTTTGGGAGTCCCTGCATTAGAATACTGATAGAAATGCATTAAGAAAAAAAAAATAGTTGCATTTACCCTCAAGTTTTCATTCAGCTCCTTACTGAGAGCAAAAGAAATTTCTCTGTCTCTGTTGTAAGAACTGGTCCTCCGCAGAGTGTCCTTTTTAATCGTGGGATTGAGAGAGCCATCCTTCCTGGAGTTAATGTTGCCATTATTTGGTTGTAGTTTTCTCATAACAACTTTGCAATCCAGAATACTATCCTGATGTGGTCTATTATTGGAGGCTTTGAGTGCAGCTGAAGTGGACTTGTCCCTCTGTTCCAGCTCAGGGTTTTTAGTGGGCAGGATACATTTAGGCAGTGAGCTCAAGAGTTTTGGAGTCTTCTCAGAAGGTTCAAAACGTAGACTACCTGACACAGGATGTGGCGTGGCATCTACACTGTCACGTCGTGGAGCGCCAAGTGGAATTAACTCTTTCACTAAAAGTAAAGAAAACACACTGTCAGGCATTCAGACGAGAAGTGCAAAAGAAGCCTCTTCATATCATCATAGCAGCTGAATCACCTCCCAAGCCTGTTTTATATGTTAGTGCATGTTCATTAAGATTGTTAGCGGGCACAAATCAGACTGACATGCAAAGAGCACTGACATTAGTTGGCTGGAATATACTAGACGACTTATGTACAGATTTTTGTCCCGATTTGCAGTCTGGTGGAGTCGTAGACAGCTGCCGAAAGTCAGAGCCAGCCTGCAGATTTTGGGCAGTCGGAGAAAATCACAGAGTATGATGGGCGCAGAGTCCGATTTGTAGCTTCAGACTATTATTCCATCCAATCTGAGGATCAAGCATGTTTGTTATTTTGGTCAAAAATATACAAAAAAAAATTAAAAATTAGAAACACATTGACCAATTTACATAAATGTACCAATAAAAAATCGATCATTAAATAGTGTATGATGGCTAAGCTGTTGCAATTTTCAAGAGTCGTGCAATGCATTCCAGCCTAGACAATAAGGGCAGAAAATCTGCAAGCCAATGTATCTAATATTGCCATTGTGCCATACCACAGTAAGCCTACAAGCAGATCAACAGCAGCCCAACACACCAAGCATCCCTGTACAGTATATCCCACATATCTCACCCATAGAGGTGATGTGCTGCTTGAGGAAACTTGACATTTTATACTGATGAAACACAGATAGGTGTCTTTAAAAGTCTTCTGAGTGATCTGTACAACGTGAGACGCATGCATCAAGTGTTAAAACAAGTGAACTTACATGTGTGCATGCAAAACTAGCATTTGTTTAGATAACCAAATCCTGTATTGTGAAGTCTCTGCCATTACAATACACACCACATATTACAGTACTTCTGTAGAAATAGATGACATTCAACAGACCTGTGCTACATGCTTCCAGTTTTTCCATCAGGTGGGCGTCTGTCTGTAAAAAAGAAAAGCAATGGAGAAAACTTTAACCGTTTGTCTTGGAAAAGAAAAGCGCACTCCTCCCATTTGTGCTGACTTTCACTATTTGTACTTAGTTACTGAAATGTGTATGGGCGGGAACAGAACAGCTAGTATGCTAACGTTAGTCTTGAGAAACGACACTACTGGCAACAGTTCAAGTCATCGAACTAGCTAGTTTTAGCCGAAGTACTTTATGTTTTATGACAAATTCTTAATCAATTAACGTTACACAGAAAGGCGACCGTCGATCGTAAGACGCTGCCTACCATAATGCTCTTAATGCACGAGGCTTGACCGACTGCACAGGCAAACGAAAACAAGTTCTCAAATCAAAACATTTACTTTACAAAAGAGCGTCTACTTGATCATTTCTGACTAAATATAATATATACATAGTCAATTTTGCAAGTACACAAGTAAACCACCATTTACTAACGTTACGTTAGCTGTCAAACCGCGTGAATGGCGGAGACGTTACTATATACGCGTCCGTTTAGTTCTGAAAAAGAGTAAAATGTAATATAAGCCTTACAACAAAATGATATGCAATGCGTACCAGCCATTGTGGAAATTTATTCGATACACTCCATGATGAAAGTGCTGTTGTGTTTGTGGGGAGCCGCCATCTGTAGGTGGGAGGAGCGAGCGGTGTAGTTCCCGGAAAAGGCCACTAGAGGCGTTTAGTTTGGACAGTGGAGACAGCGGAACAAAACAAAACAAAAAACATACGAGTAAATGAGACTGATTTAAATTCTTACAATGTCCCATAAATACCACTAGAAACTTTTTAATGGCCTTTGGGTTATTTATTTATTCATGTATTTATTTATTTATTTATCTATTTAACACATCTGTTGTATGTCTTTATTTAGTTTAAAGTCTTTATTTGTTTACCTTACATGTGGATAAAACACTAAGTCCAATAATTCATTCAAATTAATGTTTACAGGGCTATAGTGAATGCCTAGTGGGCAAACTGACTGAATATATTTTGCCAATATCTCGCCTTAGACAATACTTACCATAAGTAGGCTATGTAGTCTACAGTACACAAATATTTTTAAAAAACAATTACAATAATTTACCAAAATACGTTTTTTCATGTTCCAAAGGTTGTAGTACGTTCCTAGTGAACGGACTATTGTACTGCAGGTGGCCCCATTGTCAATATCTCCCTTACTGTATGTACAGTACATAATTATTCTTAGAAAACAATTATTGTAATTCACCAAAAGTGTTTTTTCATGTTGTAAATGTTGTAGTATGTTCCTCCAGACTGACTTAGGCTACTACAGGTGAGAGTTTTCCAATAGCCTACCTCCCTTACTGTACATACAGTAGCCTACACAAATATCCTTAGAAAAAAGTACTGTAAGTCCCCAAAAGTTTGTTCATGTTCCAAATGTTGTAGTACACTAGTTACAAGACTGACTTACTACAGGTGAAATTTTGCTAATACCTCCTTTATTGGGTGTACAGTAGGCTACACAAGCATTTTATATTACAACATTTGGAACATGAAAAATCCCTTTTGGGGACTTTTTTATAATTGTATACTGTACATATATGAAGGGAGGTATTGGCTAAATCTTTTGATTAAAAAAATCTTTTGGTGAATTACTGTAGTTATTTTATTTCTAAAAAAATATTTGTGTATTGTACATAAGTGAGATATTGGCAAAATCTCACCTAAGTAAGCCTTGAAAAGTAGGAAAGTAGGCTACTACAACTTTCGAAATGAAAAAACACTTTTAGTAAATTACAGTCAGTTTTTTTCTAAGAATATTTATGTGCTGTATGTAGGCTACAGTAAGGGAGATATTGGCAAAATTTTACCTGTAGGCCTAGTAAGTCAGTCTGGCCAATAAGGCTATACTACAATCTTTGGAATATGAAAAAACCTTATTTGGTGAATTACAGTATTTTTTTTTCTGTTTTGAATTATTATTATTTATTTATTTTCATGTCGATATAAGTGGTTGCATATCGTTAAAACTAATCGTGGTAGTGATCTGTTTGTAGGACTGTCAACTCTGTAGAACAGTGGCCAGGGAAAGTGAATGTCCTGTGAATATCGAACCGCGCTCCCCTCGCGATGCCACTGACTGGATTACGAGCTCCGAGAAAGTGTTCAGCATGCCTACACACGTGATGTGAATATGGCAGTAGCCTAGTCATGTGACACACCTGTGACCATACTAGCAGTATAAACATGAAAACATCTCGGTTACGTATGTAACCTTGGTTCCCTGAGTAGGGGAACGAGATGCTGCGATGACGTCATCGCTTTGGGAACACCTTCGGGTGTGACGAATGTCTGAATCCTTATACCATCACGCAATTCAGTGATCACATAGCGCTTAGGCACCGCCCCCAAAGCGCACTAGGTGGGCTATATAGCTTGCTGCACGCTATTTTCATCAGATTTTTCACTGATTTACCAAGGAAACGCTATCAAGGTACGGAACGGCCTGTCATCGCAGCATCCGTTCCCGCCTACTCAGGGAACTAAGGTACATACGTAACCGAGATGTTCCCTCTCATAGGCTCACTTCGATGCTGCGATGACGTCATCACTTTGGGAACGCTATGCCATAACGCCTGACGTACCTTAGATAGCTAGAAGTCCAAGGAAAGCATCTGCTCAGGCGGATAAGACCCGGGAGCCAGGAGCCATCCTTACGTCCAAACTATAAAACTTGATGAATGTGCTAGGAGAGGACCATCCTGCCGCAGCACAAACATCTTCCATCAAAGACCCTTTAAAGAAGGCCTGAGAAGAAGCCACTGCTCTTGTAGAATGAGCACGCACCCCTAGAGGCGAAGTCAAGCCACGCGCCTCATAGGCCAAAGAGATAGCCTCCACTATCCAGTGTGACATCCGCTGTTTAGTGACAGCAGAACCTCTGCTCTTACCACCAAAACACACGAACAACTGATCAGATCTACGCCACTGAGCCGTGCGGTCAACGTAGATCCTAAGTGCCCTAACCGGACAGAGATTCAGGGTAACTGACCCTTCCTCGGCTGGGGAAAAAGCCTCCAGGACCACTTGCTGAAAGCGAAACGGAGTTGAAGCGACCTTCGGAACATAATCAGGCCTAGGTCGCAAAAAGACTTTAACCAGTCCTGGGGCAAAGTCCATACACGAAGGACTGATGGAGAGAGCCTGCATGTCCCCTACCCTCTTAAGGGAGGATAAAGCCACCAGAAGAACGGTCTTAATGGTCAGTAACTTCTCTGACACCGACTCCATTGGTTCAAAGGGATGGCCTGTCAGGCCCTCCAACACAATCGATAAGTCCCAAGAAGAAACTCGGACTGGGCTGAAAGGCCTAAGCCGTCTCGAACCCTGCATAAAACGTGACACCAGGGTGTGACGAACAACCGAAACACCTCCTACGAGTGCATGTCCTGCCTATATGGCCGCCACATACACTTTAAGAGTGGCGGGGGTAACCCCCTCAGAGAAACGACTATGAAGAAACTCCAGTACTGAACCTATAGGGCAGTGGACTGGATCCAAAGTGCGTTGTCCACACCAAGAGGCAAAAAGTCTCCACTTGAAAGCATATAAGCATCTCGTGGAGGGAGCCCTAGAATTCATAATAGTGTCTGTAATCTCAGCCGAGAGACCAGAACACATTAGCGTACTCCGCTCAAGGGCCACGCCCATAACCTCCATAATTCCGGTCGAGGATGCCAAATCATGCCCCGAGCTTGTGTCAACAGATCGTGTCTGAGGGGAACCTCCCATGGAGGGCCGGCTAGCAGACTGACCAGGTCCGAGAACCACGACTGAGTGGGCCACCGCGGGGCCACCAGCAACAGGTGCTCCACTCTTTCTGATTGTATTCTGAATAGGACTGCTGGGAGCAACCGGATTGGAGGAAAAGCATAAAGACTGGTCCTGGGACATTCGTGGGCCAGAGCATCCAGACATAGAGGCGACGGGGGAGACAGGGAAAACCAAAGCGGGCAGTGCGTAGTCATGCTCGAAGCAAACAAGTCTGCTTCCGCTCGGCCGAACCTCTGCCATATAAGATCCACCACCTGGGGGTGCAATCTCCATTCCCCATTCTGCAGACTCTGCCTCGAGAGCAGATCCGCTCCTGAGTTCAAGCGATCTGGGATATGGACTGCTCTGATCGACAAGAACTTTGTCTGAGCCCAGAGAAGAATACGCCTTGCCAGCCTGCACAGGGGGCGAGAACGTAATCTCCCTTGACAATTGAGGTACGACACAACTGTCGTGTTGTCTGTCCTGACTAACACATGATAACCCCTCAGCTGGGGTAAGAACTGTTCGAGAGCCAGGAGAACCGCAAGCATCTCCAAACGGTTTATGTGCCAGTCTCGATGTACCTCTGTCCAGACTCCACCGACTGGACGTCCTTGATGGACCGCTCCCCAGCCTGTGAGGGACGCGTCCGTCGTGACCGTTTTGTGGCAACACAACGTCCCCATCTGGACTCCTTTCAGAAGGAACTGGGGTCTCATCCAGGGGCTTAGAGAACGAGAGCCTTTGCGTGTCACCGTAATTCTGCGAAGCGGATGACAGTAATGTGAAATGTTCTGGCTCTTGGTCCACCATTGAAACGGTCACATGTGGAGCAGGTCCAGCTGACCTACAGGGGACACTGCCGCCATCAGACCCAACAGTCTGAGACACAAGCCTACATGGACTAGGCACCCTGTCTTGAACTGACTTAGACAGGTTTGCAATGACTGCACACGTGCAGGAGACAGACGTGCCCGCATCGTGCGAGAATCCATGTCTACCCCCAAGAACGTTGTTCGCTGGCGTGGCAGCAGAACACTCTTTTGTGGGTTCACCCGTAGTCCTAGGCTCCGCAGATGATCGAGCACTAAATCTTGATGTATCCGTGCCTGATCCTGGGATTGAGCTAATATTAGCCAATCGTCCAAGTAGTTCAAAATTCGGATGCCCTGGAGCCGTAATGGGGCCAGAGCTACGTTCATACACTTTGTAAATGTTCGAGGGGCCAGAGCTAGTCCAAACGGAAGAACACAATACTGGTAAGCTTTGCCCTCGAAAGCGAACCTGAGGAACTTCCTGTGTCTCTTGACGATCTGGATGTGAAAGTATGCATCCTTTAGATCGATGGTCACAAACCAATCTCGGTATTGGATCTGAGACAAAATGGACTTTACTGTTAGCATCTTGAACTTGCTCACTCTGAGCGCAAGATTCAGACGACGCAAGTCCAGAATCGGACATAAACCACCATCTATTTTGGGCACAGCAAAATACCGGCTGTAAAAACCTGACTCCATCTGAGTGGGGGATAATTCTTCTATAGCCCCTTTCTCTAGGAGTGACACGATTTCCTGGCGTAACACTGTACTGGACGTACTGTCGTGGGAAGAATCCCGCTGAAAGGGGTGGCCCTTTCCGAAATTGTATGGTGTAACCGTGTCGAATGGTGCGTAGTACCCATTCCGAGACGTTGGGCAAGCGTTTCCACACGGCCCAAAAATCTGCTAGCGGTTTTAAACGCTCTATGTTCGGCGGTGGTCGAACTACAGGTGTCAAGACATCTGACTGCGGAAAGCCGCTGGCATCTGCGAGAATAGGTAGCATGGGCGGGGTTGATAAAAATCTCGCCTGAGTTTCCCGCATAGGGCCCCGAAGCAACTGAATGGCGGGAACTTCTGTAACAGGATGGCATCCAAGAGCCCTGTCGGGCCAGCTCAACACCCCAAGGGTGGGGGCTTTGAAGGCCGTCATAAACGGGCTATGCTCGCATGACCCTTAGGCTTTTTCTCGAGCTCTGAAGGCTGGAACGCGCAGAGTGTCTGAGGAGGTGCTCGCTGCAAAGACTCAATCTAAAACCGCCCGAGGCGCAGTAAGCAGTGGGACGGTCAAGATCTGAGCCGGGAGGCCACATTGAGAGAGGTGAATACATTGCCCGGTCCGACCAAACTATCAAAGGAGGCATGGCCTACGGAAGACGAGCGGATGTGAATCAGGAACGCTACTAGAGCCTGAGAACGAGAGGACCATGGCTGTTGAACTCAGCGTCTATCCGCGTCAGTTGGAAATAGGTCGTCTTTAGAAAGGGAGCATCCACGAGAAAAGTCCTGTCCTTTTTTTTCTTGTGAGCCAAAGATGGCGCTCTACTGACACCATACCTGCCATGGACCTACCCACTGCTCGAGCTGTATGTTTGGTAGCTCTAAGCGCCAAATCTGCAGCTCTCCTGAGCTCCTTAACAGCCTCGGGAGTGAGGCCTTCCCCTTCATCCAGCTCCTTGAGAAGCTCTG
>JADLZN010004133.1:0-28255 GCA_018155175.1 Sinocyclocheilus anophthalmus
AAAAAGGGAGGAATGGGGGGGGGGGGGGAAATGCACTAGGAGGAGGGCCTACTGGGAGGGGGAGAGAGGGGGAAGGAGAAGGGTAACGTGACGAGGAGACCGAGAGGTGAGGGGTGGAAGGGGGGGAAGGGAAGCATGTAGGGAGAGGGTGAGCGAGGAGGGAAGGGGGGTGGAGGGGAGTGGAGAGGGGGTAGGGGGGGGGGAGAAGACGGGGGGGAGGGGGAGAGAGAAAAAGTAAATGGAGAGGGGAACGAAAAGCGGGGTGAGGACGAGAAGAACAGCGTAAAAAACGGCAACTCAGAAAGGCCGGGAACACGGAAGAACCTATCCAAGGAAAGAAAGGCAGTCAGAGGTACGGGGGGGACGGGAGGAGAAGATGGGAGGGCCAAAGGGGGGGAAGGAGACAAATAGGCGGAGGGGATGAGCGGGGAGAAAGGGTGAGGCAGGAGGAGGGGGCAAGACGTGCGGGAAGGAGGTTTCAGGGAAACAAGGAGACGGAAGGGAAGGGCGTTGGGGGGGGGAGGGGGGGGTCGCAGGGGTAAAGGGAAATAGGTGGAGCGGTGGAGGGGGGGAGGTAAGAGGGGGCCAGGGGAGACGGAAGAAGAACGGCGGGATCGGGACGGGCACTAAGGGGGGGGCGGGAAAGGGGATAAGAACACGGTACAAAAAGGCAAGCCGAAAGGGACTGAACAGAACTGAGAAAGCATGCACACGGGACCGAGGGGGGGGTGGCAGAGGAAGGGGGGGGGGGAGGGAAGAGTGGAGGGGCAACGGGGGGAAGGAAAAAAGAGCGGAGGGGGGGATGGGGGAGGAGAAGAGGGAGCAGGGGCAGTGATTCGGCACGAGGGGGGAGGGGCGAGGGGGGAAGGGCCCCTAGTCTAGAGAATGGGGGAGGGAGGGGGGGAAGGGGGGGGCGGGCTAGGAGGGAGGAGGGAGGATAACAGGGACGGGGTGGGAAACCTGGCGAAGGTGGGGGGAAAGGGGGGGTGGAGGGGCCGGGGACAAGGGACGAAGAACTAAGACGCAGTGGGTAGGGGGGAAGGGGGAAGACAAGAGGCCAGAGAGCCCTAAGATGGAAGAGGGGGTTCGGCAGCGTGCAACACGAACAGAAGAGGAGACACAGCCGGAGGTGAGCAGGCACAGGCAGAGTGGGGAGGAGGGGAAATTGCGAAAAGGGGGGGGGGGGGGCAAGCACACAATGTGAGTGTGGGGTGGCTGGTGGGGGAGAGCGGGGTGGGGGACGACGTACGGGAGGGAGGGGAGGTGGGAGGGGAGGGCGGAAACGTTTGGGGGAAGGAGGGGGAGGGAAGGGGGAGGAAAGGGGGGGGGAAGCGAAGAGGGTAAAGGGTAGGGAAAAAAGGCAGCAGAAGCCCACGAGGGGGGGGTGAGCGGAAAAGCTGTTTAGGGGGAGCAACGCCAGCAGTAAATAGGATCTGTAGATGGGGTCTGTCAAAGGTGGTTATAGAAGGGGTGAGTGGACGAATAATCGCAGAAATCGGATGTGAGGGTTGAAAGCAAGAAAGAATAGCAAAAATAGAAACTGGCAGAGTAATATAGAGTCGATCTCGGCCAGAAGGAAACAGCGCAACACAGTGAAGTAGTCCAGAGAAGATAAAAAATCAAGCATTAAGAAGTACAGAAGAGGACGGGACGCGAGAGAATAGGCTGTGACCAACACGACAAAAGAGGGAGGCACAAATACCAAGAGAAACAAAGTAAGTGTGGGGGGGGTGGGTGCAAGGTGCTGGGGAGGGAAGGGGGGGCTAGAACCGGAAACACAAGGGGCGCCAAGGGGTCTGGGACCAATAACCGTAACGGCGGGGCTGTCAGAGTGACCCCTGGGGCTGGATACTTACCTCTCCCCCAAGTGACCCTTCGTTAACACCGCTAGGTATCCCAGGTCACCCGAGAAAAGTCTGAGAGTAGATCTCATCTTGGGGCCTGCTCTGATAAAAATCAGAGCTCAGGGTCTCCCAAAAACCCAGAGATCTGGGCCTTCCAGGAAACCCCATGCCCAAACTGGCCAAGTCCTAAAAAGGACTCAGGGTAGGAGAGCCAGCCGCGAATGAAGCGCTGCCTCTCTCCCACCTTCGCCGATTTAGTCCGAGATTCCAACCAGAACCCGGAGGACCAGAGACAGCCGCGAACGGATCGCTGCCTCCCGAGACTCCAGAACCCCCAGGGAAGTCAAAGCCCCAGAGTGGGATCATCTAAAAGGGGCCTACTCCGAACGAATCAGAGTGAAAGGCCTTCCAAGTGCCCCAGGAACCTGAGCCAGCCGCGAACAGATCACTGCCTCCCAGTCCCAGGGCCCAAAGAAGCCCCCTGCCCATCACTCGGGTAGCCGTAAGGCCAAAGAGAAAAGAGCACGAAGCACCCATTCCTCAGTCCCCAACACTGATGACTCGGTCCCACGAAAGCGTGGGTCGGGGGTCAACTGGCGGAGGTCATTTTCCTGAACATCAAGCTTCTACCAGCCCTCACACTAAGATTATTTGCAATAATCAGACCGACATCATCCTAACCAAGGAAAACCGCTGACTGCAAAAACTCCTGGGCTAAATACGTCAAAAATATGCGCAAAAAGCTATTATTTGGTACACTTGTTTCATCCATGGTGAGTGACCTGAGTGATCCATCTGCTCTTCCTGGTTTTTACAAAGGCAAAATCTCTAGTACAATAACTGGAGTAGTAATATTAGTAATATTAGTAAGTCTAGTAATATTTTTCCTCCGTTTTTTCACATTTAAGTTTCAATTATGTCTCCACATATTTATGCACATTACTGTGGTCAGATTGGCTAAAGAATTGGAAAACATTTTTTTAGGGGTTACCATCTATGAAACACCTGTGTCTATTAATGGTGTCTGTTCAGTCCTGCAGTGTTAAAGCATTTTACCCCTGACTCAGATTTTACCCTTGGGAGCGAATGGGAACGTCAGTGACACCCAGTCGATTCTGGTAAAATTGTAGCACCCCATAAGTGGTTTTATGGGGTCATGGGTCAAGGATAAAGAGTGAAACCACACACTGCCGCTTGCTGCAGCTGCTGCTTCTGCTTTACGTTTACTTACTTGTTTGTTAGTCTTTGTCAAGTTTTGTTTTATTTTTATTTTATGTTTTAAATTATATGGTGATTGTAATTAGTTAGGTTTTTATGTTAGTGTTTAGATTGTATTTAGGTACTTAGGTTGTATGTAAGGTTTATACGAAGTTAGAGATCAAAAAATCCAAAAATCGAAACAGAGTCCTATTTCGGTTGTGCACTGTCCTTCAATACCTTCTGGCCACTTCCTAGCTTTGTTCAGGCCTGGCCCCACGACCAGCGCCTGTCGTCCATTCGTGCTTCTTGACCTTTAGATTAATTTTTCATCATGAATCATAAAATGTCTCTTAGTATCATAATATGTTTCTTCATCATATTTATGTTCCATTTGCTGTCACTGTGTGAGCTTGTAGATGCTTTATTTAAATCATACTTATGTATCCATTTACTGTCACTGTATAACCTTATAGATGCTTTATTTGAGCTTGTAGATGCTTTATTTAAATCATATTTATGTATCCATCTGCTGTCTCTATATGCGCTTGTATATGCTTTGTTATTTAAATCTCATTATATGTTGTTTTTTTAATCGTTTTTTTGTTATTTATCTCCTACTTGCTGCCTATGGGTCTTTCTAATGAGGGGTGTCCTTTCTGAAGGTCAGTAGTAGTCTTGGGGTGTAGAATGGGTAGTTTTTAGGTTCTAAGAGGTTAGAGTGGATAGGTTTAGAGTCTAAGATGGTTAGGTTCTAAGAGTTAGAAGTGGTAGGTTTAAGAGTAAGGGTGTGGTACCTTACTTATATATACCTTATTGTGTTTTAATAAATATGGTTAGGGGGAGGTTGTTGAAAAATTACAACAGTTCCTCCCCCCGCCTAGCAGCACCGTCGAGTAAGTTTTTGGAGGTAGGGAGACTGAGGCGCGCACGGGCCTACTCCTGTTAGACTATACCAGGAAAGCATTTATCCCTCTCCTTTCCAGGAGAACAGCCTATTTGGGCGTTGGGCTGAGAATGTGGAGAACCAGGAGGTAGGGAGATTGAGAAAAGGATATTCCTGTTGGTTTTGTTTTGTTCCCTTCTAATAGATTAGCCTAACTGGGCTTTGGATATTCGGTTTGGAAAGGCTAGGTTTCAGGTCCATAAGTCTACGAACGGTAGGTTTTGGGTAAGTGTTGGTTCAGTGCTAAATTTCGATCTTTTTAGCGATGAGGTCCTTGTTGTTTATTTGATCTCTCGATGTTGATTTTGGTAGCGACTTTGTCGTGTTCGATCTGAAAGGCAACTGGATCTGGGAACGCAAAGGTTTTGGCTGAACTTGCTCCGGACCAGAGAATCAAACTGTAACTCGAAAGTCACTGCCCGATAATCCTGATCCAGCATCACGTTCCGTCAGCGAGTGCTGCTTTCAGTTGAAGAAGATTTGAGGTCCGATGGTTTGCATGTAACACTATATTTTTATTGGCTTTTTTAGATTAGTCTGCCTGGGCATTGGTCACTAGGTTTGGGAAGGCTAGGTTTCAGGTCCATAGTTCAGCGAATGGTAGGTTTTGGGTAAGTGTTGGTTCGGGGCTAGATATAGGTCTTTTTAGGGTTAGGGTTAGGGTTAGGGTAGGATTACAGACCGTCAGAAGCCAGAACAAAGTCCAACTCCGGTTATGCACTGTCCTTCCACTTCAACTGACCGCTTCTGGCCTTGTTTCGATTAGGCCTCGTTCCCAAAAGCAGTCCACCTTTTTAATGAATCAGTGTTTTTCATAATCATTCAGTTGTTATGAATGTGTAATGATGACGATGATAAAAGTGGAATCCGATTATATAGCTTTTTATATGTATTATATACATTTTTTTATTTATTTTGTATACCTCCCTATAGTAGGGGATTGATGTGTCTCATGTTATGCAGATAGGTGTGTTATCCTATAGGTCTATAATGCGAGGTTTAACTTTTGTGCGAGTACCCACTAAGGCTAGGTTTAGTGTGGTTGATGTTCCCGCCCTTAGTTTTTTATGGGGGTGTCCTACGAGGGTTTATTTTGTGCGAGTACCCCACTAAGGGCTAGGTGTTAGTGTGGTTGATGTTCAGCCTTATTTATTTTATGGGGGTGTCCTACTAAGGTGTTATTTTGTGCGAGTACCCCACTAAGGGCTAGGTGTTAGTGTGGTTGATGTTCAGCCTTATTT
The DNA here is from genome assembly GCA_018155175.1 of Sinocyclocheilus anophthalmus. Lineage (NCBI taxonomy): Eukaryota > Metazoa > Chordata > Actinopteri > Cypriniformes > Cyprinidae > Sinocyclocheilus > Sinocyclocheilus anophthalmus. The sequence goes on from JADLZN010004133.1 coordinate 5,229, forward strand.
ATTTTATGGGGGTGTACTACTAAGGGGTTATTTTGTGCGAGTACCCCACTAAGGGCTAGGTGTTAGTGTGGTTGATGTTCAGCCTTATTTATTTTATGGGGGTGTCCTACTATGGGGTTATTTTGTGCGAGTACCCCACTAAGGGCTAGGTGTTAGTGTGGTTGATGTTCAGTCTTAGATCAAATATTAAATATAAAAGTACTCCTTGGAGTAAATATTCTTAATCATCATCATCATTTGTGTTTGTACGTCACCAGCAAAAGAAAGTGTGTCAACAAGGAGATCATGGGAAAGAAAAGGAGAAAATGGAGAGCTGTTCTGAGGCAAACTGTCCCTCAGGCCTCATTCAGGCCTCTGGGATAGAGCGTGTCCAGTCTCTTAATCCAGAACCTCTCTGTTTTTAATCTATCTTGTAAATTCCACAGAGGGTTGGCCTGTAAACCAGTTATTCTGAGGGAAGTTAGGCCATGGGTCAAGAAATGTTTCACCATAAATCTACGTTTTTCAATCTTGTGTAAAATATTATGGGCGTGCTGATAAGCTCGAATACGCAATTCATTTTTAGTTTGACCCACATACTGTCTTCTGCATTTGTCACAATAAATTAGATACACACAGTTGATCGTCTGAGGGGACAGAGTTTGTTGCAGTGTAAAGATCTGTTTGGTGGTTCTGTTTTTAACCCATCTCAGTGACACGTAGTATTTGCAAGAGACCTGTTTTTTCTTCAGCGGTTCTGTGCTCACTTTACTCTGAACTAGAACGTCAATCAGGTTTTTGTTCCTTTTGTATGCCGCAATGGGTCTGTGTCTCTGCAAGTATTCTGTGCCCGTCAAAAATTTGGCAAAGTTCTGTTTGATAGCACTGTTGAGTTGTGTGCTCTGAGACGAATAGAATGACACAAAAGGAATAATTTTATTGTTTGTGTTTTCCACGTTGGACTCCGGGTTTGCTGAAATGTTCATCGCTCTTCTGAAGAGTCTCAGGGCCTTCCTGAGGACTGATCTTGAGTATCCCCTCTGTTTCAAGGCCCTGAAGAGTATCTTCACCGCCTTTAGGAATTCTTCTTCTTGAGAGCAGATTCTGTAGAATCGAAGAAGCTGTGACTTTAGAATCCCTTTAAATGTGTGCTGTGGGTGAAAACTGTTTCTGTGCAATAAGCAATGAGTATCTGTTTCTTTAAAGTATACCCTGTAATCTAGTTTGTTTTCCTTGTGAAACTTGGGCCCTTTATATGTGACCATATCTAGGAAATTGACCTGTGTGTCATCTATTTCAAATTTGACCTTTATAGATCTCTGATGCTGATTAAGATGTTTGATAAAGTCATCAAACTCATCTCTAGTATGCACCCAGATGCCCCAAATGTCATCGAGGAAACGGAAATACGAGGACGGTTTGAGAGGAAATGAAGCTAACGCTGACTCTTCCCAGCCGGCCATAAATATATTGGCGTACGAGGGGGCAAAGGTTTTTCCCATGGCCGTGCCTTTTGTCTGTAAATAGAATTTACCATTGAACTCAAAGTCGTTTTTTATTAAATTAATCTCAAGTAATTTCAGCACATATTCATCCGGTCTTTTGGGATCCGGGTATTTTTCCATGCACTCTCGTACGGCCTCCATTCCTGCTTGTGTCTCAATATTTGTGTAGAGACTATCTACGTCTATTGTGAAGAGTAAAGCGTTCGAGGGAATCATCAAATCCTTTGTTTTCTGTATGAAATCATAAGTGTCTTTTAAATAGCTGTTGTGTTTCTGTGAAATTGCATTGAGATGATATTCCACAAATTCTGCTGTGTGATATGTTTCGCTACTACAATCCGACACAATTGGTCGTCCAGGAGGAATTCTGTTTGGTATGCTCCAGCTGTTTGGGTTCTTGTGTATTTTTGGAAGGAGATAAAACCTCCTTGGCCTAGGAGTACCCGAGCCAAGGAGGTATTCTTTTTGTTTTCCACTTACAACTCGTTTCTCTTACATTTCCTCTAGGATTTCCATCACTTCAATTTGTGTTTGGGGATAAATGGGTGCATCCAAGGAGCTATAATGATCCGTGACCTGCAACTGTCTAGTCCCCTCCCAAATGTAGTCTTTGCTATCCATGAGTACCACCGCGTTGCCTTTATCGGCTGGTTTGATCACAATATGTTTATTTTTTCTGAGTTGATTTAGTGCCTTCCCTTCACCCACGGATAGATTCTGTTTTTCCTTTTTTCCCCAGTGCAAATGCTGATAGGCGTACCAATCCGCCCTGATGATTGAATTAATACAATTAGGAAGTTTGCACAAAGGGGGGAGCCAGTCAGATCCGTGGGTGAAGGGAGGTTTTTCTTTTCTGTTTTTCTTACCCTCAAAAAAGGTTTCAAGTCTCCCTCTCCTATGATAGGTTTGTATGCTTTTTAATTTTCTACTTTTGTTTTTTAAAGTTGCGTGGTGCGTTACAAAGGAATGCCCTTTAATATAACTGCCCTGTTGCTCTGGTGTGAGGGCGAGAGTGGGTGAAAGATTAATTATGAGTTTTTCATTACCCTTTATGGGGTTGAAGGGCCCTGAAAGTTTAAATTTTGGGTCCAGTGATGCAACATGGCCCTTGCTGTAGCTGGGGTCCAATGGATGAGGTCCCTTTCGACCTCGAACCGAGCCGAGGGCAGTTCAACGATACTGTTTAAGGTTTCTCTGATATACTCATTGATCTTTGTCAGATGAGTCTGTTCCTCCACTGGTAACTGATCTGAAAAATTAATCAGTGGGAAATACAGTTCAGTGTGTGGCAGACGTCTGCGTGCCATTCTGTACATCCTTTGTATCTCTTTTGTGGATGTGACGATGCATCTCTGCGTTCTGTTATTTATGCCGAACGAGAATATCAGAACCTCTGGTTCCATCGCCATTATGGCTCTTTCCATTAGGTTTCCGGCATGCTGAAATTTTGCACCCGGGAAACTGTCAATTTGTAATTCTGTGATACAAAAAGAAGGAATTTTAGATACGTTGGAGTCGCCTATGATAACATATTTCTTCTTCAGAGTTAGACTCCAATCTGCCAGTTTGCGCGTGGTATTAATGTGACGGCTCGGTCTCCCTATCGACCGTGGCGTTTCAGGAGCTGTCGCGGGCCCTGCTGGCGTTCGTGGTTCTGGTTCTGTGTTCAGAGGGGCCACCTCTTTTTGTGGTGTCGTTTTCTCTACCTCTTCCGCATTCTCCTGTAAGAACTGTGTCAGTGAAAACTGAGGCCTAAATGGGCTTCTGGAATGTTCAGAGAATGTAGGGTGATCGGAAGCCTCAGAGGTTTCTGAGTACAAAAGTGGCGAGCAGTCTACTCTGGTGAGTGACGGGCCTGTTTTTTCTGTGTGTTTCTTGCTCGATTTTTCAACGTTCTGTTCCCTGTTATGAACTGATCGTTGAACCTTTTCAATTTTATCTGTCAAAATATCTTCAGCCGTATTGGCTGGTAACGGTTGTGCCACAGTGCGTGGCCTTGGTGGTTCAGTGGTGATTAAAGTGTCCACAAGCAGGTCCGTAAAAATTCTACGAGGCTGTCTTGGGGGTAAAGGTTCTAGGGGTCTAAGCGGTGTGACTGATGGTGAAGTGTATGCCATAGGTGGTGGTTCCAACGGTGGGAATTCTTGGTCGAATGACCAATCTCCCCGGTTTGGGGGAGGGGGGGTGGAGGTGAACCCGTCTTCCCGGTTCTGTCCCCTTATTGGGGATGTTTGGATTTGGATACTGACGTGTTTGACCCCCGTTCTGGGTCTGACTACAGCCGGTGTGGCCTGTTGTTGAGCCTGTTCAGTGTTGTTACCGTTGTTGTCAGTGTTTCCACTCATTTCAGCCATAAACAACATCTCTGTTCTTTTCAGAGTCTCAAGGTTCATTTTGTTTTTGAAATTTCTTTTTGCCCAATTACTGGCTATTTCAAAAGCATGAGGCCAATCTGTCTGATTGGTCCTCTCTTTCAATTCCAGCATTGTTTGCTCAATCAGTGAATTGTAATGCTCTTCGAGAATTTGTTGTGCAGTGTGTGCCCAATTGCGTGCATTGCCATCTAGCATCTGCATCACCGTTCTGCTTGGAAGAGCTGGTTTGACTGTGTCAATTAAGAGCTGTGTTAATCTCCTAAATGATCTGGGACTATTATTGGCTACTGTAGTGGTAATCTTTCCCAGATGGTGCACCATTCGTATGAGGTCATACATCAGCTTCATGGCTGTTTTGAGCCTGGGTGGAGCTGGTGTATAGTTCGTTTTTCTGTACTCATTGACCGGCTGGTCGAAGTACCGTCTACGTGTCCCTCTCCCCTCTGTGTTTTTCTCTCTGGGGGGGTAACGTTTCTCTCTATCTCTTTTGTTGTTGTAGAAATGGTTGTCTCTACTGTAATGAGATTCGTTGTTTGTGTCACGACCTGCTCTGTTATCAAAGGAGATTGAGTCTCTTCCTCTGGTCAGTGAAGACCGGGTTGAGTCGACATGCATGTCTCTATAACTGACGTTGTGAGCACGAGGATGTCCTGGAGCCCCATATTCATCCTCTTCTTGTACGTACTCATCATATTCAGTTTGGTCGACTCTGATGTGATCTCTTTCTTGTGAGTTCGTTCTCTCTCTATGTTGAGCATAGTCGATGTTGTTTTGTTTTCTTTGTGGAAAATCTGATGAACGATAATAATATGGTGGTGGTGCTTCGTCTGCAGCCACATCATAGTGACCACTGGGGGGCAATGACCTCATGAATCTCCTATTACTACCACGTCCCCTTCTCTCTTTGGATCTTTTGAATTCTGAATTTATGAATTCTCTGATGGGTGGGTTTTGCTTATTGTGTGTGGGTCGATTGGAACCAGTGTACCCCTGTCTGTGTGGAGCTCGGTCACCCTGGGGTAATCTGTCATGATAATATTTATCATTTTCAATAGGTGGACGATCATAATTACTAGAACGGAGACCACATGTTCTCTCTGGTCTCCATTCTCCTCCCTAATTCATGTCTACTAAAGCCCGTGAACGGGGGGGGGGGGGGGGGGGGGTGGGGGGTGGCGGGGGGATGTCACCAGGCATCACTGGTCTTGGACTGGTGTATAACCCCAGAAGCAACATCTCTGTCTGCAAACCGACGTGAGTGACGGGGATCATCAGCACGGAAACGTGCTCTTGTGTTTCTTGAGTTTGATCTAAATCTCTCATTTACTGGAGGTTCCATGAATTTCACGCGTTGCTGTGGAGCCCTTCTTGGCTCGCTGCGTGCTCCGTAACCATCCATACAGTAAAATATTAGAATATAAAATCAAAGACAAGAGAAAGAAAAAGTTAAGGATCCTATAATCACGACGTTCAGATCAATCGCGACGTTTCGAAGCAGGCAGCTTCTTCTTCAGGCTGTGTCTAAACGTCGTATTGGTTAGAAAGAAATACAGATAAGAATGTTAGGTTGTGTCTTCATCGAGTGATTCCGACCGAATGACTGTAGCAGCGCTCTCCATCAATATGTAGCAAGGGGGCGCTGCCCGTGACGTCACTCATCCACTCACGTGAGAGTCCAACCCACTGTAGCCGAAACACGAATTAAAATATGAAAATAAAAAGATTTTTCTGAAATAACACCTCTAAAAAATACTTCTATTATCCTTTTACCCAGAATCAGTCTGTTTCGATTTTTAGAATCATGTATGTGAAAGTTATTAGACGAAAACTGCTCTGGGCTCGAAAATAAAGAGGTCCTGGAAGCTGAGTATCTCAGAAAATCAGCTTAGCCTCTCCCCTGGTTAAACAGACAAATAAGTGCTGCTTTTTGCAAAATCATGGTCTCAAAATTTAGTTATAGGTCTTTTTTATCCCAAAGTGGTGTTTTTAGAATTTTAGAATCATGTATGTGAAAGTTATTAGATGAAAACTGCTCTGAGCTCGAAAATAAAGAGGTCCTGGAAGCTGAGTATCTCAGAAAATCAGTTTAACCTCTCCCCTGGTTAAACAGACAAATAAGTGCTGCTTCTTGCAAAATCATGGTCTCAAAAATTAGTTATAGGTCTTCTTTGTCCAAAAATGGTGTTTTTAGATTTTTTTAAAAAAAACGTCGTGTTCATGTAAACACGATACCGAGTGCAGGGGGGGAAAAAAAGGCAAAGGTCCTGGATGCTCACAGCTGTTGACGATAAAAATGTTATTTGTGGAGGTACTATAAAGCCAATTAGTGTTTTAAAAGAAAAAGGTCTTGTAAATAGAGGTTTTGATTGTGTGTCTCTCAGGGGAGTTGTTTGTAGATTTTTAGAGCCATGTTTATGGTTGATTTTGTAACAAAGAGTGTGCGGTTTCGGTGTTGGACAAAATATTTTTTGATGTTTGTTGTAAAATACGATCAAAAGAAAAGAAAAAGAGGGGTTTTTTTTAATGGTTACCATAGAGGTGTTATATTTATAATAATCCTGTTTTATGGCTAGAGTCTCTGTTAGGAGACCTGTATTTCCTTCTAAATCCTTTAAAAATGATATGATTGCTGTAAAAACTACAAGAGTATTTTCTGTTGTTTCATTGTATGTATCTGCAAGTATTCAAGAAATCTCTCCAAATTCAACTTTGTACACGTCTCCAGTATTTTTAGGTAGTCATAGATTCCACATGAGTTAAGGAAATCTGTTTTTAAAGTTCAAATGGAATTTTTTAACAAATTGTTTGAAGAAAACTATGTTTAAAATAGATAGTGTATAGGTAATCCAATTTATATGGGTGTTTTTCTTAAATTGTTAAAGGAATCATAGGGAAATTAATTGTAGGTTCCTTGTGTTTTTAATGCTGTATTGTATCAAAATGTGTATATATATATATATATAAAAAAGATATCAGGTGGACCGCTTTATGGTAGTAGGCCCTCTCTTGCAAAAACCAGAAGTTCAGAGACGAGGCACGGGCTTGGTTAGGGATTACAGACCCAGAAGCCAGAACAAAGTCCAACTCCGGTTATGCACTGTCCTTCCACTTCAACTGACCGCTTCTGGCCTTGTTTCGATTAGGCCTCGTTCCCAAAAGCAGTCCACCTTTTTAATGAATCAGTGTTTTTCATAATCATTCAGTTGTTATGAATGTGTAATGATGACGATGATAAAAGTGTATCCGATTATATAGCTGTTTATTATGTATTATATACATTTTTTATATTTATTTTTTTGTGTACCTCCCTCATAGTATGTAATGTGTCTCATAGGGGTATGAAAGATAGGTGTGTATCCTATAGGGCTAGAAATGCTAGGTTTTAAATTTTGTGCGAGTACCCCACTAAGGGCTAGGTGTTAGTGTGGTTGATGTTCCGCCTTAGTTATTTTATGGGGGTGTCCTACTAAGGGGTTATTTTGTGCGAGTACCCCACTAAGGGCTAGGTGTTAGTGTGGTTGATGTTCAGCCTTATTTATTTTATGGGGGTGTCCTACTAAGGTGTTATTTTGTGCGAGTACCCCACTAAGGGCTAGGTGTTAGTGTGGTTGATGTTCAGCCTTATTTATTTTATGGGGGTGTCCTACTAAGGGGTTATTTTGTGCGAGTACCCCACTAAGGGCTAGGTGTTAGTGTGGTTGATGTTCAGCCTTATTTATTTTATGGGGGTGTCCTACTAAGGGGTTATTTTGTGCGAGTACCCCACTAAGGGCTAGGTGTTAGTGTGGTTGATGTTCAGTCTTAGATCAAATATTAAATATAAAAGTACTCCTTGGAGTAAATATTCTTAATCATCATCATCATTTGTGTTTGTACGTCACCAGCAAAAGAAAGTGTGTCAACAAGGAGATCATGGGAAAGAAAAGGAGAAAATGGAGAGCTGTTCTGAGGCAAACTGTCCCTCAGGCCTCATTCAGGCCTCTGGGATAGAGCGTGTCCAGTCTCTTAATCCAGAACCTCTCTGTTTTTAATCTATCTTGTAAATTCCACAGAGGGTTGGCCTGTAAACCAGTTATTCTGAGGGAAGTTAGGCCATGGGTCAAGAAATGTTTCACCATAAATCTACGTTTTTCAATCTTGTGTAAAATATTATGGGCGTGCTGATAAGCTCGAATACGCAATTCATTTTTAGTTTGACCCACATACTGTCTTCTGCATTTGTCACAATAAATTAGATACACACAGTTGATCGTCTGAGGGGACAGAGTTTGTTGCAGTGTAAAGATCTGTTTGGTGGTTCTGTTTTTAACCCATCTCAGTGACACGTAGTATTTGCAAGAGACCTGTTTTTTCTTCAGCGGTTCTGTGCTCACTTTACTCTGAACTAGAACGTCAATCAGGTTTTTGTTCCTTTTGTATGCCGCAATGGGTCTGTGTCTCTGCAAGTATTCTGTGCCCGTCAAAAATTTGGCAAAGTTCTGTTTGATAGCACTGTTGAGTTGTGTGCTCTGAGATGAATAGAATGACACAAAAGGAATAATTTTATTGTTTGTGTTTTCCACGTTGGACTCCGGGTTTGCTGAAATGTTCATCGCTCTTCTGAAGAGTCTCAGGGCCTTCCTGAGGACTGATCTTGAGTATCCCCTCTGTTTCAAGGCCCTGAAGAGTATCTTCACCGCCTTTAGGAATTCTTCTTCTTGAGAGCAGATTCTGTAGAATCGAAGAAGCTGTGACTTTAGAATCCCTTTAAATGTGTGCTGTGGGTGAAAACTGTTTCTGTGCAATAAGCAATGAGTATCTGTTTCTTTAAAGTATACCCTGTAATCTAGTTTGTTTTCCTTGTGAAACTTGGGCCCTTTATATGTGACCATATCTAGGAAATTGACCTGTGTGTCATCTATTTCAAATTTGACCTTTATAGATCTCTGATGCTGATTAAGATGTTTGATAAAGTCATCAAACTCATCTCTAGTATGCACCCAGATGCCCCAAATGTCATCGAGGAAACGGAAATACGAGGACGGTTTGAGAGGAAATGAAGCTAACGCTGACTCTTCCCAGCCGGCCATAAATATATTGGCGTACGAGGGGGCAAAGGTTTTTCCCATGGCCGTGCCTTTTGTCTGTAAATAGAATTTACCATTGAACTCAAAGTCGTTTTTTATTAAATTAATCTCAAGTAATTTCAGCACATATTCATCCGGTCTTTTGGGATCCGGGTATTTTTCCATGCACTCTCGTACGGCCTCCATTCCTGCTTGTGTCTCAATATTTGTGTAGAGACTATCTACGTCTATTGTGAAGAGTAAAGCGTTCGAGGGAATCATCAAATCCTTTGTTTTCTGTATGAAATCATAAGTGTCTTTTAAATAGCTGTTGTGTTTCTGTGAAATTGCATTGAGATGATATTCCACAAATTCTGCTGTGTGATATGTTTCGCTACTACAATCCGACACAATTGGTCGTCCAGGAGGAATTCTGTTTGGTATGCTCCAGCTGTTTGGGTTCTTGTGTATTTTTGGAAGGAGATAAAACCTCCTTGGCCTAGGAGTACCCGAGCCAAGGAGGTATTCTTTTTGTTTTCCACTTACAACTCGTTTCTCGTACATTTCCTCTAGGATTTCCATCACTTCAATTTGTGTTTGGGGATAAATGGGTGCATCCAAGGAGCTATAATGATCCGTGACCTGCAACTGTCTAGTCCCCTCCCAAATGTAGTCTTTGCTATCCATGAGTACCACCGCGTTGCCTTTATCGGCTGGTTTGATCACAATATGTTTATTTTTTCTGAGTTGATTTAGTGCCTTCCCTTCACCCACGGATAGATTCTGTTTTTCCTTTTTTCCCCAGTGCAAATGCTGATAGGCGTACCAATCCGCCCTGATGATTGAATTAATACAATTAGGAAGTTTGCACAAAGGGGGGAGCCAGTCAGATCCGTGGGTGAAGGGAGGTTTTTCTTTTCTGTTTTTCTTACCCTCAAAAAAGGTTTCAAGTCTCACTCTCCTATGATAGGTTTGTAGGCTTTTTAATATTTCTACTTTTTGTGTTTTAAAGTGTCGTGGTGCTGGTACAAAGGAGAGGCCCTTTAATAGAACTGCCCTTTGCTCTGGTGTGAGGGCGAGAGTGGGTGAAAGATTAATTATGAGTTTTTCATTACCCTTTATGGGGTTGAAGGGCCCTGAAAGTTTAAATTTTGGGTCCAGTGATGCAACATGGCCCTTGCTGTAGCTGGGGTCCAATGGATGAGGTCCCTTTCGACCTCGAACCGAGCCGAGGGCAGTTCAACGATACTGTTTAAGGTTTCTCTGATATACTCATTGATCTTTGTCAGATGAGTCTGTTCCTCCACTGGTAACTGATCTGAAAAATTAATCAGTGGGAAATACAGTTCAGTGTGTGGCAGACGTCTGCGTGCCATTCTGTACATCCTTTGTATCTCTTTTGTGGATGTGACGATGCATCTCTGCGTTCTGTTATTTATGCCGAACGAGAATATCAGAACCTCTGGTTCCATCGCCATTATGGCTCTTTCCATTAGGTTTCCGGCATGCTGAAATTTTGCACCCGGGAAACTGTCAATTTGTAATTCTGTGATACAAAAAGAAGGAATTTTAGATACGTTGGAGTCGCCTATGATAACATATTTCTTCTTCAGAGTTAGACTCCAATCTGCCAGTTTGCGCGTGGTATTAATGTGACGGCTCGGTCTCCCTATCGACCGTGGCGTTTCAGGAGCTGTCGCGGGCCCTGCTGGAGTTCGTGGTTCTGGTTCTGTGTTCAGAGGGGCCACCTCTTTTTGTGGTGTCGTTTTCTCTACCTCTTCCGCATTCTCCTGTAAGAACTGTGTCAGTGAAAACTGAGGCCTAAATGGGCTTCTGGAATGTTCAGAGAATGTAGGGTGATCGGAAGCCTCAGAGGTTTCTGAGTACAAAAGTGGCGAGCAGTCTACTCTGGTGAGTGACGGGCCTGTTTTTTCTGTGTGTTTCTTGCTCGATTTTTCAACGTTCTGTTCCCTGTTATGAACTGATCGTTGAACCTTTTCAATTTTATCTGTCAAAATATCTTCAGCCGTATTGGCTGGTAACGGTTGTGCCACAGTGCGTGGCCTTGGTGGTTCAGTGGTGATTAAAGTGTCCACAAGCAGGTCCGTAAAAATTCTACGAGGCTGTCTTGGGGGTAAAGGTTCTAGGGGTCTAAGCGGTGTGACTGATGGTGAAGTGTATGCCATAGGTGGTGGTTCCAACGGTGGGAATTCTTGGTCGAATGACCAATCTCCCCGGTTTGGGGGAGGGGGGGTGGAGGTGAACCCGTCTTCCCGGTTCTGTCCCCTTATTGGGGATGTTTGGATTTGGATACTGACGTGTTTGACCCCCGTTCTGGGTCTGACTACAGCTGGTGTGGCCTGTTGTTGAGCCTGTTCAGTGTTGTTACCGTTGTTGTCAGTGTTTCCACTCATTTCAGCCGTAAACAACATCTCTGTTCTTTTCAGAGACTCAAGGTTCATTTTGTTTTTGAAATTTCTTTTTGCCCAATTACTGGCTATTTCAAAAGCATGAGGCCAATCTGTCTGATTGGTCCTCTCTTTCAATTCCAGCATTGTTTGCTCAATCAGTGAATTGTAATGCTCTTCGAGAATTTGTTGTGCAGTGTGTGCCCAATTGCGTGCATTGCCATCTAGCATCTGCATCACCGTTCTGCTTGGAAGAGCTGGTTTGACTGTGTCAATTAAGAGCTGTGTTAATCTCCTAAATGATCTGGGACTATTATTGGCTACTGTAGTGGTAATCTTTCCCAGATGGTGCACCATTCGTATGAGGTCATACATCAGCTTCATGGCTGTTTTGAGCCTGGGTGGAGCTGGTGTATAGTTCGTTTTTCTGTACTCATTGACCGGCTGGTCGAAGTACCGTCTACGTGTCCCTCTCCCCTCTGTGTTTTTCTCTCTGGGGGGGTAACGTTTCTCTCTATCTCTTTTGTTGTTGTAGAAATGGTTGTCTCTACTGTAATGAGATTCGTTGTTTGTGTCACGACCTGCTCTGTTATCAAAGGAGATTGAGTCTCTTCCTCTGGTCAGTGAAGACCGGGTTGAGTCGACATGCATGTCTCTATAACTGACGTTGTGAGCACGAGGATGTCCTGGAGCCCCATATTCATCCTCTTCTTGTACGTACTCATCATATTCAGTTTGGTCGACTCTGATGTGATCTCTTTCTTGTGAGTTCGTTCTCCCTCTATGTTGAGCATAGTCGATGTTGTTTTGTTTTCTTTGTGGAAAATCTGATGAACGATAATAATATGGTGGTGGTGCTTCGTCTGCAGCCACATCATAGTGACCACTGGGGGGCAATGACCTCATGAATCTCCTATTACTACCACGTCCCCTTCTCTCTTTGGATCTTTTGAATTCTGAATTTATGAATTCTCTGATGGGTGGGTTTTGCTTATTGTGTGTGGGTCGATTGGAACCAGTGTACCCCTGTCTGTGTGGAGCTCGGTCACCCTGAGGTAATCTGTCATGATAATATTTATCATTTTCAATAGGTGGACGATCATAATTACTAGAACGGAGACCACGTTCTCTCTGGTCTCCATTTATCCCTAATTCATGTCTAATAGCCCGTGAACGGGCTGTTGTGGGGATGTCACCATCATCACGTGGTCTTGGACGGGTGTAGTAACCCCCAGAAGAAACATCTCTGTCTGCAAACCGACGTGAGTGACGGGGATCATCAGCACGGAAACGTGCTCTTGTGTTTCTTGAGTTTGATCTAAATCTCTCATTTACTGGAGGTTCCATGAATTTCACGCGTTGCTGTGGAGCCCTTCTTGGCTCGCTGCGTGCTCCGTAACCATCCATACAGTAAAATATTAGAATATAAAATCAAAGACAAGAGAAAGAAAAAGTTAAGGATCCTATAATCACGACGTTCAGATCAATCGCGACGTTTCGAAGCAGGCAGCTTCTTCTTCAGGCTGTGTCTAAACGTCGTATTGGTTAGAAAGAAATACAGATAAGAATGTTGGGTTGTGTCTTCATCGAGTGATTCCGACCGAATGACTGTAGCAGCGCTCTCCATCAATATGTAGCAAGGGGGCGCTGCCCGTGACGTCACTCATCCACTCACGTGAGAGTCCAACCCACTGTAGCCGAAACACGAATTAAAATATGAAAATAAAAAGATTTTTCTGAAATAACACCTCTAAAAAATACTTCTATTATCCTTTTACCCAGAATCAGTCTGTTTCGATTTTTAGAATCATGTATGTGAAAGTTATTAGACGAAAACTGCTCTGGGCTCGAAAATAAAGAGGTCCTGGAAGCTGAGTATCTCAGAAAATCAGCTTAGCCTCTCCCCTGGTTAAACAGACAAATAAGTGCTGCTTTTTGCAAAATCATGGTCTCAAAATTTAGTTATAGGTCTTTTTTATCCCAAAGTGGTGTTTTTAGAATTTTAGAATCATGTATGTGAAAGTTATTAGATGAAAACTGCTCTGAGCTCGAAAATAAAGAGGTCCTGGAAGCTGAGTATCTCAGAAAATCAGTTTAACCTCTCCCCTGGTTAAACAGACAAATAAGTGCTGCTTCTTGCAAAATCATGGTCTCAAAAATTAGTTATAGGTCTTCTTTGTCCAAAAATGGTGTTTTTAGATTTTTTTAAAAAACGTCGTGTTCATGTAAACACGATACCGAGTGCAGGGGGGGAAAAAAAGGCAAAGGTCCTGGATGCTCACAGCTGTTGACGATAAAAATGTTATTTGTGGAGGTACTATAAAGCCAATTAGTGTTTTAAAAGAAAAAGGTCTTGTAAATAGAGGTTTTGATTGTGTGTCTCTCAGGGGAGTTGTTTGTAGATTTTTAGAGCCATGTTTATGGTTGATTTTGTAACAAAGAGTGTGCGGTTTCGGTGTTGGACAAATATTTTTTGATGTTTGTTTGTAAAATCTATCAAAAGAAAAACAAGGGTTTTTTTTTTATGGTTACCATAGGTTGTTTTATATTTATATAATCCTGCTGTTTATGGCTAAGTCCTTCTGTTAGGAGACCTGTATTCCTTCTAAATCCTTTAAAATGATATGATTGCTGTAAAAAACTACAAGAGTATTTTTCTGTCTGGTTGTTTCATTGTATGTTCTGCAAGTATTCCAGAAACTCTCCAAATTCAACTTTGACACGTCTCCAGTTATTTTTAGGTAGTCATAGATTTCCACCTGAAGTTAAGGAATCTTTTTTAAAGTTCAATGGAATTTTTTAACAAATGTTTGAAGAAACTATGTTTAAAATAGAAAGTGTATCGGGGTTAATCCATTTTATATGGGTGTTTTTCTAAATTGTAAAAGAATCATCGGAATTAATTGTAGGTTCTTGGTTTTTATGCTGTATTTGTATCAAATGTTGGATATATATATTATATATATAAAAAGATTCGGTGGGACCGCTTTAATGTAGTAGGCCTCTCTTGCAAAAACTCCGAAGTTCCCATAGCGAGTCACTGGCTTGGTTAGGGTTTACAGACCCAGAAGCCAGAACAAAGTCCAACTCCGGTTATGCACTGTCCTTCCACTTCAACTGACCGCTTCTGGCCTTGTTTCGATTAGGCCTCGTTCCCAAAAGCAGTCCACCTTTTTAATGAATCAGTGTTTTTCATAATCATTCAGTTGTTATGAATGTGTAATGATGACGATGATAAAAGTGTATCCGATTATATAGCTGTTTATAATGTATTATATACATTTTTTTATATTTATTTTTTGTATACCTCCCTCATAGTATGTAATGTGTCTCATAGGGGTATGAAAGCTAGGTGTGTATCCTATAGGGCTAGAAATGCTAGGTTTTAAATTTTGTGCGAGTACCCCACTAAGGGCTAGGTGTTAGTGTGGTTGATGTTCCGCCTTAGTTATTTTATGGGGGTGTCCTACTAAGGGGTTATTTTGTGCGAGTACCCCACTAAGGGCTAGGTGTTAGTGTGGTTGATGTTCAGCCTTATTTATTTTATGGGGGTGTCCTACTAAGGGGTTATTTTGTGCGAGTACCCCACTAAGGGCTAGGTGTTAGTGTGGTTGATGTTCAGCCTTAGTTATTTTATGGGGGTGTCCTACTAAGGTGTTATTTTGTGCGAGTACCCCACTAAGGGCTAGGTGTTAGTGTGGTTGATGTTCAGCCTTATTTATTTTATGGGGGTGTCCTATTAAGGGGTTATTTTGTGCGAGTACCCCACTAAGGGCTAGGTGTTAGTGTGGTTGATGTTCAGTCTTAGATCAAATATTAAATATAAAAGTACTCTTTGGAGTAAATATTCTTAATCATCATCATCATTTGTGTTTGTACGTCACCAGCAAAAGAAAGTGTGTCAACAAGGAGATCATGGGAAAGAAAAGGAGAAAATGGAGAGCTGTTCTGAGGCAAACTGTCCCTCAGGCCTCATTCAGGCCTCTGGGATAGAGCGTGTCCAGTCTCTTAATCCAGAACCTCTCTGTTTTTAATCTATCTTGTAAATTCCACAGAGGGTTGGCCTGTAAACCAGTTATTCTGAGGGAAGTTAGGCCATGGGTCAAGAAATGTTTCACCATAAATCTACGTTTTTCAATCTTGTGTAAAATATTATGGGCGTGCTGATAAGCTCGAATACGCAATTCATTTTTAGTTTGACCCACATACTGTCTTCTGCATTTGTCACAATAAATTAGATACACACAGTTGATCGTCTGAGGGGACAGAGTTTGTTGCAGTGTAAAGATCTGTTTGGTGGTTCTGTTTTTAACCCATCTCGGTGACACGTAGTATTTGCAAGAGACCTGTTTTTTCTTCAGCGGTTCTGTGCTCACTTTACTCTGAACTAGAACGTCAATCAGGTTTTTGTTCCTTTTGTATGCCGCAATGGGTCTGTGTCTCTGCAAGTATTCTGTGCCCGTCAAAAATTTGGCAAAGTTCTGTTTGATAGCACTGTTGAGTTGTGTGCTCTGAGACGAATAGAATGACACAAAAGGAATAATTTTATTGTTTGTGTTTTCCACGTTGGACTCCGGGTTTGCTGAAATGTTCATCGCTCTTCTGAAGAGTCTCAGGGCCTTCCTGAGGACTGATCTTGAGTATCCCCTCTGTTTCAAGGCCCTGAAGAGTATCTTCACCGCCTTTAGGAATTCTTCTTCTTGAGAGCAGATTCTGTAGAATCGAAGAAGCTGTGACTTTAGAATCCCTTTAAATGTGTGCTGTGGGTGAAAACTGTTTCTGTGCAATAAGCAATGAGTATCTGTTTCTTTAAAGTATACCCTGTAATCTAGTTTGTTTTCCTTGTGAAACTTGGGCCCTTTATATGTGACCATATCTAGGAAATTGACCTGTGTGTCATCTATTTCAAATTTGACCTTTATAGATCTCTGATGCTGATTAAGATGTTTGATAAAGTCATCAAACTCATCTCTAGTATGCACCCAGATGCCCCAAATGTCATCGAGGAAACGGAAATACGAGGACGGTTTGAGAGGAAATGAAGCTAACGCTGACTCTTCCCAGCCGGCCATAAATATATTGGCGTACGAGTGGGGCAAAGGTTTTTCCCATGGCCGTGCCTTTTGTCTGTAAATAGAATTTACCATTGAACTCAAAGTCGTTTTTTATTAAATTAATCTCAAGTAATTTCAGCACATATTCATCCGGTCTTTTGGGATCCGGGTATTTTTCCATGCACTCTCGTACGGCCTCCATTCCTGCTTGTGTCTCAATATTTGTGTAGAGACTATCTACGTCTATTGTGAAGAGTAAAGCGTTCGAGGGAATCATCAAATCCTTTGTTTTCTGTATGAAATCATAAGTGTCTTTTAAATAGCTGTTGTGTTTCTGTGAAATTGCATTGAGATGATATTCCACAAATTCTGCTGTGTGATATGTTTCGCTACTACAATCCGACACAATTGGTCGTCCAGGAGGAATTCTGTTTGGTATGCTCCAGCTGTTTGGGTTCTTGTGTATTTTTGGAAGGAGATAAAACCTCCTTGGCCTAGGAGTACCCGAGCCAAGGAGGTATTCTTTTTGTTTTCCACTTACAACTCGTTTCTCTTACATTTCCTCTAGGATTTCCATCACTTCAATTTGTGTTTGGGGATAAATGGGTGCATCCAAGGAGCTATAATGATCCGTGACCTGCAACTGTCTAGTCCCCTCCCAAATGTAGTCTTTGCTATCCATGAGTACCACCGCGTTGCCTTTATCGGCTGGTTTGATCACAATATGTTTATTTTTTCTGAGTTGATTTAGTGCCTTCCCTTCACCCACGGATAGATTCTGTTTTTCCTTTTTTCCCCAGTGCAAATGCTGATAGGCGTACCAATCCGCCCTGATGATTGAATTAATACAATTAGGAAGTTTGCACAAAGGGGGGAGCCAGTCAGATCCGTGGGTGAAGGGAGGTTTTTCTTTTGTTTTTCTTACCCTCAAAAAAGGTTTCAAGTCTCACTCTCCTATGATAGGTTTGTAGGCTTTTTAATATTTCTACTTTTTGTGTTTTAAAGTGTCGTGGTGCTGGTACAAAGGAGAGGCCCTTTAATAGAACTGCCCTTTGCTCTGGTGTGAGGGCGAGAGTGGGTGAAAGATTAATTATGAGTTTTTCATTACCCTTTATGGGGTTGAAGGGCCCTGAAAGTTTAAATTTTGGGTCCAGTGATGCAACATGGCCCTTGCTGTAGCTGGGGTCCAATGGATGAGGTCCCTTTCGACCTCGAACCGAGCCGAGGGCAGTTCAACGATACTGTTTAAGGTTTCTCTGATATACTCATTGATCTTTGTCAGATGAGTCTGTTCCTCCACTGGTAACTGATCTGAAAAATTAATCAGTGGGAAATACAGTTCAGTGTGTGGCAGACGTCTGCGTGCCATTCTGTACATCCTTTGTATCTCTTTTGTGGATGTGACGATGCATCTCTGCGTTCTGTTATTTATGCCGAACGAGAATATCAGAACCTCTGGTTCCATCGCCATTATGGCTCTTTCCATTAGGTTTCCGGCATGCTGAAATTTTGCACCCGGGAAACTGTCAATTTGTAATTCTGTGATACTAAAAGAAGGAATTTTAGATACGTTGGAGTCGCCTATGATAACATATTTCTTCTTCAGAGTTAGACTCCAATCTGCCAGTTTGCGCGTGGTATTAATGTGACGGCTCGGTCTCCCTATCGACCGTGGCGTTTCAGGAGCTGTCGCGGGCCCTGCTGGGGTTCGTGGTTCTGGTTCTGTGTTCAGAGGGGCCACCTCTTTTTGTGGTGTCGTTTTCTCTACCTCTTCCGCATTCTCCTGTAAGAACTGTGTCAGTGAAAACTGAGGCCTAAATGGGCTTCTGGAATGTTCAGAGAATGTAGGGTGATCGGAAGCCTCAGAGGTTTCTGAGTACAAAAGTGGCGAGCAGTCTACTCTGGTGAGTGACGGGCCTGTTTTTTCTGTGTGTTTCTTGCTCGATTTTTCAACGTTCTGTTCCCTGTTATGAACTGATCCTTGAACCTTTTCAATTTTATCTGTCAAAATATCTTCAGCCGTATTGGCTGGTAACGGTTGTGCCACAGTGCGTGGCCTTGGTGGTTCAGTGGTGATTAAAGTGTCCACAAGCAGGTCCGTAAAAATTCTACGAGGCTGTCTTGGGGGTAAAGGTTCTAGGGGTCTAAGCGGTGTGACTGATGGTGAAGTGTATGCCATAGGTGGTGGTTCCAACGGTGGGAATTCTTGGTCGAATGACCAATCTCCCCGGTTTGGGGGAGGGGGGGTGGAGGTAAACCCGTCTTCCCGGTTCTGTCCCCTTATTGGGGATGTTTGGATTTGGATACTGACGTGTTTGACCCCCGTTCTGGGTCTGACTACAGCCGGTGTGGCCTGTTGTTGAGCCTGTTCAGTGTTGTTACCGTTGTTGTCAGTGTTTCCACTCATTTCAGCCATAAACAACATCTCTGTTCTTTTCAGAGACTCAAGGTTCATTTTGTTTTTGAAATTTCTTTTTGCCCAATTACTGGCTATTTCAAAAGCATGAGGCCAATCTGTCTGATTGGTCCTCTCTTTCAATTCCAGCATTGTTTGCTCAATCAGTGAATTGTAATGCTCTTCGAGAATTTGTTGTGCAGTGTGTGCCCAATTGCGTGCATTGCCATCTAGCATCTGCATCACCGTTCTGCTTGGAAGAGCTGGTTTGACTGTGTCAATTAAGAGCTGTGTTAATCTCCTAAATGATCTGGGACTATTATTGGCTACTGTAGTGGTAATCTTTCCCAGATGGTGCACCATTCGTATGAGGTCATACATCAGCTTCATGGCTGTTTTGAGCCTGGGTGGAGCTGGTGTATAGTTAGTTTTTCTGTACTCATTGACCGGCTGGTCGAAGTACCGTCTACGTGTCCCTCTCCCCTCTGTGTTTTTCTCTCTGGGGGGGTAACGTTTCTCTCTATCTCTTTTGTTGTTGTAGAAATGGTTGTCTCTACTGTAATGAGATTCGTTGTTTGTGTCACGACCTGCTCTGTTATCAAAGGAGATTGAGTCTCTTCCTCTGGTCAGTGAAGACCGGGTTGAGTCGACATGCATGTCTCTATAACTGACGTTGTGAGCACGAGGATGTCCTGGAGCCCCATATTCATCCTCTTCTTGTACGTACTCATCATATTCAGTTTGGTCGACTCTGATGTGATCTCTTTCTTGTGAGTTCGTTCTCTCTCTATGTTGAGCATAGTCGATGTTGTTTTGTTTTCTTTGTGGAAAATCTGATGAACGATAATAATATGGTGGTGGTGCTTCGTCTGCAGCCACATCATAGTGACCACTGGGGGGCAATGACCTCATGAATCTCCTATTACTACCACGTCCCCTTCTCTCTTTGGATCTTTTGAATTCTGAATTTATGAATTCTCTGATGGGTGGGTTTTGCTTATTGTGTGTGGGTCGATTGGAACCAGTGTACCCCTGTCTGTGTGGAGCTCGGTCACCCTGAGGTAATCTGTCATGATAATATTTATCATTTTCAATAGGTGGACGATCATAATTACTAGAACGGAGACCACGTTCTCTCTGGTCTCCATTTATCCCTAATTCATGTCTAATAGCCCGTGAACGGGCTGTTGTGGGGATGTCACCATCATCACGTGGTCTTGGACGGGTGTAGTAACCCCCAGAAGAAACATCTCTGTCTGCAAACCGACGTGAGTGACGGGGATCATCAGCACGGAAACGTGCTCTTGTGTTTCTTGAGTTTGATCTAAATCTCTCATTTACTGGAGGTTCCATGAATTTCACGCGTTGCTGTGGAGCCCTTCTTGGCTCGCTGCGTGCTCCGTAACCATCCATACAGTAAAATATTAGAATATAAAATCAAAGACAAGAGAAAGAAAAAGTAAAGGATCCTATAATCACGACGTTCAGATCAATCGCGACGTTTCGAAGCAGGCAGCTTCTTCTTCAGGCTGTGTCTAAACGTCGTATTGGTTAGAAAGAAATACAGATAAGAATGTTAGGTTGTGTCTTCATCGAGTGATTCCGACCGAATGACTGTAGCAGCGCTCTCCATCAATATGTAGCAAGGGGGCGCTGCCCGTGACGTCACTCATCCACTCACGTGAGAGTCCAACCCACTGTAGCCGAAACACGAATTAAAATATGAAAATAAAAAGATTTTTCTGAAATAACACCTCTAAAAAATACTTCTATTATCCTTTTACCCAGAATCAGTCTGTTTCGATTTTTAGAATCATGTATGTGAAAGTTATTAGACGAAAACTGCTCTGGGCTCGAAAATAAAGAGGTCCTGGAAGCTGAGTATCTCAGAAAATCAGCTTAGCCTCTCCCCTGGTTAAACAGACAAATAAGTGCTGCTTTTTGCAAAATCATGGTCTCAAAATTTAGTTATAGGTATTTTTTATCCCAAAGTGGTGTTTTTAGAATTTTAGAATCATGTATGTGAAAGTTATTAGACGAAAACTGCTCTGGGCTCGAAAATAAAGAGGTCCTGGAAGCTGAGTATCTCAGAAAATCAGTTTAGCCTCTCCCCTGGTTAAACAGACAAATAAGTGCTGCTTTTTGCAAAATCATGGTCTCAAAAATTAGTTATAGGTCTTCTTTGTCCAAAAATGGTGTTTTTAGATTTTTTTAAAAAAACGTCGTGTTCATGTAAACACGATACCGAGTGCAGGGGGGGAAAAAAAGGCAAAGGTCCTGGATGCTCACAGCTGTTGACGATAAAAATGTTATTTGTGGAGGTACTATAAAGCCAATTAGTGTTTTAAAAGAAAAAGGTCTTGTAAATAGAGGTTTTGATTGTGTGTCTCCTAGGGTATTTGTTTGTAGATTTTTAGTAAGCCATGTTAGGTTGATTTTTTTTTTATTTTTTTTTTTTTTTTAACAAAGAGTGTGCGTTTTCGGTGTTTGGACAAAATATTTTTTGATGTTGTTGTACAAGTGCGATCACAAGAAAGAAAAAGAGGGGTTTTTTTAATGTTAACCAAGAGGTGTTTTATATTTATCTAAATCCTCTGCTCCTCGAAGGCTGGCCTATTATGACGCTATAATATAACCCCTGGCAACATCATCACTGTAGTATCACAAAGGTAATAGGTAGAATTGAATGAAGAGATGGGCCTTTATTCTTTCTCCGTCAAACATAATTCTCTTCTCTTTGCCATTTTGACACCATCATTCTTTTTCCTCTCCTTCCTTTCTTTCTCTGTCGAACTCCACGTGCACAATATGTTTTTTTTCTTTACCTGCTAAAAATACACCAATATTCAACCCCCCCCCCCCTCTCTCTCTCTCTCTCTCATTCTTGCTCCCTGTCTTTTTTGCCAATCTTTCCTTATTTTTTTATTTTTCTTCCAAGGTCAGACAGGACAACGAATGCCACTGGTGTCTGCTTGAATTGTGAACGCCACTGGCGGCCATTGCCTTGGTTTCCAAGGCAACACACTAACCATTAATTTTCAATTAAAGCAGACAAAGAGCTGACAGCAAGGGCTCTATGGAAGATGTCAAGAATCTGTATTAATATACGACAAGTGAGCATAATTGTGTGTCCATTTTTAAAAAAACCTCATCTATGCTATCATTGAAATGTGAATGCTGTTGATAATTTGAGGGTTACGCTTTGCAGGGTTTTTTTCCCCCCTTTACCGGAGACGCATATCATGTGTATTTCAAAAATAACATTTGCCTGTTCCATCACTTTTTTTTTCTCAAGGGTGGCAATTATTTTTATTGTTTTGCTGCTATGTCTTGACACACTGAGATCTATATTGGTTTTGAAAGGTGGACAGGTGGGTTGATGCAGATCTGACCAGTCTGTAGGTAGTGATTTCCTGTCTATTTCACAAAGCTTCTCACACACAAATTATGACATCCACATGAGGTAAATATTCACCTAATCATTACTACATGAAGAGAGCAGCTGCTCTGGAGAAATGAGGAGGATCTTTCAAAAACTGTCATACTCATTCTCATTATATATATAATATGTGTGTGTGTGTTGAGAAACCTCTAGTGCCTACATCAGCTGCATTTGCTTAAAATCACGTCAAACAGCACTAGGGTGTTATTTCAATTTAAAACAACTGCTTTCTATTTTAAAATGTAATTTATTACTGTGATGGCAAAGCTGAATTTTCAGCAGCCATTACTCCTGTCTTCATTATCACATGATTATTAAGAAATTTTAATATGCAAAATATGTGAAACCGTGATACTTTTTTGTCTTCAGGACTCTTTAATGAACAGAAAGTTCAAAAGAACAGTATTAATTGAGTTGAAATATTTTCTAACATTATAAATGTATTTATATTCACTTTTAATCAGTTTACTGCATTCTAAATAGAAGTATTAAAGTCTTTCAAAAACAAAAGCGTTTGAACGATAGTGTATATTAAATGTTATCATTTAACATTTCCAAACAGTATTTACATGCTTCAAAAACAAGGGTTATTAAATGAATGAATGAATCTTAATTATGGTTCAAGCGATACACTTGAATATATCAATTTACTTCAATCACAACAAACATAATATATCTGAGTCAACAACAGCAGCATTTAACTACGTATTTTGCAATAAAAAGGCTAAATCAAATCAGAAACTCAAATCTGCAAACCGTTTCTTTTGAACCACTTTATTTACATGAACCTTTCAAATGAACTGATTCATTAAAATTAATAGGCC
>JADLZN010004134.1:0-97861 GCA_018155175.1 Sinocyclocheilus anophthalmus
TCACAAACACACCAATGAAATATTAAGAATGTGCTTATCTGCCAGAGGGCGATTTTAATTACCATCTAAGGTTACACCATTAATATGAAAAAAACACAGTGTGCAATCTCTTCCTTATACGTTCTAGAATTTATTATGTATTATTATAAATTATTGTTGAATTTAACAAATAAAATAAGGTGATTAATAAAAGGCCTCTTTCTGGTTTTCCAAAGGCGAGTCATTACACCTCCTGATTCAGATAAGATGTGCTCTCTTGCACACCGAGAAGGGATGACACTTGTATACTGTTTTAATGGAGGAATCTCCAGAGATCAGGAGTCTTTGATTCACTGCCTAATGATAAGCGTGCTCTGGTCTGTCAGCAGCACAGCCCCATGGCAGATGGCTGGTGTGGATCTTACACATTTCTTTATGTTCCTGCCTCCCCCCTCGTCCACCTCATTCTTAAAGCTGCCAGTGGTATAATGGAAAAACTCAATCCTGGTCATGGTTAGCTCAATCTCATTATAATCCCTCGTTTTTTATTCATTCGGCCCTTTGGGACACTGTCTGCCCACCATGCAGCTTCCAGCCTTGGTGGAGTGTCTTTTGATTCGGCCAGGAGAGCCTAATGAAGTCACAGAGAGATACAATTATTTCCCAAAGCAGGGGCATTAATGTACTCCAAATTCCCTCTGGAGGAACGTGATGACAATTGGTTTGTACAGCTTTGATCGCCAGTCTAAGCCCTGCCCGGGACAAACTGTGAGGTCGCCCCCCGGTCCAGACACTCACTGATGAACCTGAAAACAGACTCCGGTCAAGCCGCTTTCTCCGGTATTATCAGAGCTGTTCCTCTACACAAAGACAGAACTAATATCGTGGAGATCCTTGATACTTACATAACATTGTTGGACAGAGCCTTTGTCAACAAAGTGGAAGTGTAAAGTAAATAAGTATTACAGCAGAAAAAGATACAAAGGTTTAAATGACAATTACATTTTAATTGGCTATTAGTGACTTAACAGAGACATAAATACGTGTTAACACTTCCTTTGCTCATTAACACATTGTATACCTTAATTGATCGGTATGTGCTTGCACATTATCATCATCGAGTAATGGTATATAGTTACATGGTAACTATTTGAAGGGCTGCCCAGGGCATGGAGGACTATACCGTGCTACGATTGGTCAGCGAAGTGTGGCTGTTATCTGATTGGTTTGAGTAGACGGTGGGTGGAGTCCACGTATTTGGGGATTGGCAGGAGTCTTGACGCTAAGACTAGTGTTTCACAATTCGCAATTGCACAGGACGCGATTCACAAATGCGTGCAGCTGTCTACAAATGCACAGGACTCGATTCACAAATGCGTGCAGCGATCTACAAATGCACAGGACGCGATTCACAAATGCGAGCAGCTATCTACAAATGCACAGGACTCGATTCACAAATGCGTGCAGCTATCTGCAAATGCACAGGACGCGATTCACAATTGCGTGCAGCTATCTACAAATGCACAGGGCGCGATTCACAAATGCGTGCAGCTATCTACAAATGCACAGGATGCGATTCACAAGTGCGTGCAGCTATCTATAAATGCACAGGACGTGATTCACAAATGTGAGCAGCTATCTACAAATGCACAGGACGCGATTCACAAATGCGAGCAGCTATCTACAGATGCACAGGACGCGATTCACAAATAAATGCAGCTATCTACAAATGCACAGGACAAGATTCACAAATGCGTGCAGCTATCTACAAACGCACAGGACGCGATTCACAAATGCGAGCAGCTATCTACAAATGCACAGGACGCGATTCACAAATGCGAGCACCTATCTACAAATGCACAGGACGCGATCCACAATGCGTGCAGCTATTTACAAATGCACAGGACGCGATTCACAAATGCGGGCAGCTATCTACAAATGCACAGGACGAGATTCACAAATGCGTGCAGCTATCTACAAATGCACAGGACACGATTCACAAATGCGTAGAGCTATCTACAAATGCACAGGACGCGATTCAAAAATGCGAGCAGCTATCTACAAATGCACAGGATGCGATTCACAAATGCGAGCAGCTATCCACAAATGCACATGACGCGATTCACAAATGCGTGCAGCTATCTACAAATGCACAGGACGCGATTCACAAATGCGAGCAGCTATCTACAAATGCACAGGACGCGATTCACAAATGCGTGCAGCTATCTACAAATGCACAGGACACGATTCACAAATGCGAGCAGCTATCTACAAATGCACAGGACTCGATTCGCAAATAAATGCCAGGCAAAGTTGTGGTTGTGACATAAATATTTGTGAATGTTTTTTATTTGCAAATCTCATTTTATTTATTTGTGAATTTAATTCATGTTTGTGAAACTTTAAGATTTATTTGTGGATCTCATTCTATTTATTTGTGGATAATAATCTATTTATTTGGAATAATGCAACAATTCTACCCCCATAGTGCTCTACACATACTGCCACAGTGTGGCACAAAACTTTACTGAAGAAAATAAATAAGGGCGTTTAGAAAAATGCATAACAGGAGTATTCGTATGATTTAGCCCAGACATAAACAATTTGGTGGTTAGCCGTGGTGTGAGATTAGGAGCCACAGCAGTATAAGCAAGACGAGAGAATGTTAGCAACAAACTAAAATAGAATTCACACACACATATATATTATGATTTATGCACTCTTAGTCTTAGGCTATCCAGTGTGTTCATGTAATGTGATTGATGGAGGTTAGCTGGCACGGGGTTCATGTCTGGTTCATAAATAGATGCTGTCACAAAATGTCATACCTGAATGTTTTTCCTCTTAACCCACACAAAAGATAAAATCGGCGATTGTGTATAAAATGATCATAGCAGCCGAATGAGGTCAGTCTATGATATTGGGTCATGAGGAACATTTTTGCTCCAACTAGTCTATTTGAACATAACTATTTTACAACTGGGTTGCTGTTTGACTGAGATCACATGGTTTCATGGGTCTGATGTCACTGAGACAGGAACCCAGAGAAATAATAAGGTTAATGTTAGGAACGTAATGTTTCTTATTTCTGATTATGTATGTACATATGGCTATGATGAAATACAAATTCAACAAAAAGTGGGAGAGCACGTTTTGGCTATTTTGAGATTGGTGTCTAAATTTTTCAAATAAATAAGCATCTAGGTTGTCTCATACATACATAGTTATTCTCTCATTCTGTAGAGCAGAGAAAGCAATGCCTGCAACCAGCCAGTTCAAATCCAAGTCACAGTCTATAGATGTTTAGACCTTCTGGCATTTGACCACTAGATGGCAGCGTTCAATTGAATGCAAAATACAACAGCGTAGAAAACAAGTCTTTCAGCTTGTCTGTGCAATCGCAAAGTCTGTCACTGTTTATATCCACCATCAGGGGTGCCACTATGGTTTCCGGGCCCCTGAACATCATTGACTTTAACATTGATATGAACAAATATTTAGATGTAACCCCCTTTGTAATCGTTAACATTTTCATTAGTAACTGTAATTTAATTACACACTTTTTTTTTTCTCAGTAGGCTATCTGTAACAGATTACAGTCACATTTATTTTGTAATTAAATTACGTAACTCGGTTACATGTAAATAGTTACATCCCAACACTGATTATTATTCATAAACTTATAGAAAATAACCAAAACAATCCAAGGTTTTTATTTAGCTCAGTGGCTAGATTAACAAATAACCAGACGCCACCCGATCTAAATATTCCCTCACAGTTTAATAGTAATGACTATATGAATTTCTTCACTGATAAAATAGATAACATCAGAAATACAATAACAAATGTAGAATCTACAGCGTATAATACTTCAGCTTCATTCATCGCACCAAAAGATAAACTGCAGGGCTTTACAGCTATAGGACAGGAAGCTAAATAAACTTATCACTGCATCTAACCAACAACATGCCTGTTAGATCCTATACCCACTAAATTACTAAAAGAGTTGATACCTGTAGCAGAAGAACCACTTCTCAATATTATTAACTCGTCGTTGTCTTTAGGTCACATCCCAAAACCATTCAAGCTGGCGGTTATTAAGCCTCTTATTAAGAACTAACCACAACTATATCCTAGTGAACTGGCTAATTACAGAACCATCTCAAATCTTCCTTTCATGTCTAAAATTTTAGAAAAATTTGTGTCTGCTCAATTGTGCTCCTTCCTGCAAAAAATATCTATGAAGAATTGCCCCCCCCCCCCCCCAGTCAGGTTTCAGGGCCCCACCATAGCACAGAAACTGCACTTGTTAAAATTAAAAAATGACTTGCTTCTTGCATCAGACCAAGGCTGTGTCTCATTGCTAGTTTTACTTGATCTTAGTGCTGCGTTCGACACTATAGATCACGACATACTCATAGTTTCGGCATACTCATCGATTACAAAACTATACAGGTATTAAAGGGCAGGCTTTAAGATGGTTTAGAACCTACCTGTCCGATCGCTACCACATTCTTCATTTAAATGGGGAGTCATCTCAAATAACACCAGTAAAATATGAAGTGCCACAAGGATCTGACCTAGGTCCTCTGCTATTTTCAATATAAATGCTGCCCCTTGGTAATATTATTAGAAAAAAAGGGGATTAGTTTCCACTGTTATGCCGATGATACTCAACTATATATCTCAACAAGACCAGATGAAACTTCTAAATTATCTAAGCTAACAGAGTGTGTTAAAAATTTAAAAGATTGGATGACCAATAATTTTCTCTTATTAAATTCGGATAAGACAGAGATAATACTTATTGGACCAAAAGACAGTACATCTCGTGGATTACAATTTGCAACTAGAAGGATGTACTGTTACTTCCTCTACAGTCAAAATTCTGGATGTTATATTAGATAGCAACTTGCCTTTTAAAATCATATTTCTCATGTTACAAAAAAAGCATTCTTCCATCTTAGAAACATTGACAAGTTACGAAACATGTTACCTGTTTCTGATGCAGAAAAGCTAGTTCATGCATTCATGACCTCTAGACTGGACTATTGTAATGCACTGCTAGCTGGTTGTCCTGCATCCTCAATAAACAAACTACAGGTAGCCAAAAGTTAGGGCTAGAGCGGCTATCACTTTTTATTGTGGCATTTATAAACCATTTTGTAATCGATAAGTTCTGTGCTAGTGTGATCAAACGAATCCATGTCGGTATTCTACTACAATGTGCTCACCAAGGTGCATTATTGAGCAAAAAAAAAAAAAAAGACAATATTTCAAAGAATGTGTAAGTGGATTTTTTTTTTTAAAATGTTATTTATTAATGTGATCAAAGGTGAATTTTCAGCATCATTAGGCCTACTCCCGTCTTCAGTGTCACATGATCTTCAGAAATCATTTGAATATGCCGATTTGCTGCTCAAGAAAAATTTCTTATTTGAGTACTTAGTTATTATTGGTGTGTGTGAACAGAGCTGTTGTATGCAGTGAATAGGATGATATTAGCAGTAGGTCACATGTCTTGAGGAGGGGCTTCAGCTGAACACAGTGTGATGTGCAGCACAGAGGACCAGAGCACAAACTCCTCTTGCTGTCAGCGCACAGGCTGGAGCCTCGCCTACAAATGCTTATGTGTTCAAGTGCGTCTTTGCATAGCCTATATATACTAGTTTTGACGGGTTTTCTTTAACTAGCCCAAACATGCTCGGACTTCATCAGCTGTTTGTTCAAAGTGCATGAAGCGGGCCATGAGGTACGGAGCTGCATTGCCATCAAAGTTTGATTTGGTGTAAATCCTCCAGTTCAAGTTCGTTCGCGTTCTAATGAGGACACTTAACGAGCAGCATTTCTGGGTAATGGACGTATTTAAACAGGAACGACATCAAGGACTTTGTTTGTAACTCGAGCAAACACAGAGAAGTGGATGCGCTTAAGTGAACTGTTGTTTTTCGTAAAGGAAGGATTTAATGCAGTGAGCGCGTATGTGTGTGATGTGCGGGGCGAACAGGTGAGCAACACACTCCCCTCAAGGGAAACGACCATGGTAACCTGAAGAGTAGCTACAGTCACTATTCTAAAATAATAATAAAGGTCCTGCATACTGAAACCGATTCTGTAGTTAGTAAAGGTGTAACTGAAATAAAAATGGCGTTTCTGGGGACCCTGGACCACCAAAAACAGCATAAGGGTCTTTTTTTGAAAATTTGGAATCTGAAGGTGCAAAAAATCTAAAAATCGCCTTTAAAGTTGTCCAAATGAAGTCCTTAGCAATGCATATTAGGAATCAAAAATTAAGGTTTGATATATTTACGGTAGGAGGTTTGCTAAATATCTTCATGAAACCTGATCTTTAGATAAATCGCCTAATGATTTTTGGCATAAAAGAAAAATCGATCATTTGGACCCATGGCTTATTGCTACCCGGGCTAATGTGACTGGTTTTGGTGGCCCAGGGTCACATTTGAATTAGACACCACTATCAAGAAATAATAAGTTTTAAAGACAGAAAAAGTCAGCTGACTCTGTTAATATTGTTACGGAAATACAATAAGCATATGCAAATACATGCAGTCAATGGCATATATGAAAACAATGTAAAATCAAGGTGTGGAGCAAAAACATTTTTTATGATACAGTAGTGGTTCTGATGACCCTCTAGTCCACATTGAATGGCTCAGATTTTGCCCTGTTCTCGCAAGAGACTCATTAGTTGGAATTATGAGTAAAATAATAAGATTTCCACAAAATGGTTACAGCACTAATCTATGCAAAAAGTCTGAGACCACTGGTGAAAAATGCTTTTATTTTATAATTGTGACGTTGACCAAAATGTTTTCTTTTTTTTTTAAAATGAGATTTGAACCTCATGACGCTGTGAATTTATAAGCTTCCATTCGCATTATGGGGTTGTTAGGGACATATTTGGATGAGAAGAAACAACTATTAGAAAATTGTAACTGAGCTTGTGAAAAAACATCGAATAATATTGAAAAAAATGCCTTTAAAGTGTCAAAAGACGTTCTTAGCAATCAAAAGATAAGTTGAAATATTTTACAGTAGGAATTTTACCAAAAGATCCACGGACCAGCATGATTTTTTATTTTTGGCATTAAAAGGAAAAACTTTATTTAATTTTGACCCTACAATGTATTGTGGGCTATTGACTCAAATAGTTACTCGTGCGATTATGACTGGTTTTGTGCTCCAGGGTCACATTTTACTGCAATTTTCATTACAAATTACACAATTTCAGTGAGAAGATTATAGTATTTGGTTTTTCACTCCAAACCGTACGACTTTCTTCTGTGGAGAAATTTTAGTAATGTGCCGTTTATGCTTTTTTAAAATGCATTTATAATGAATGTGGACTCCAAGGATTTCAAGATTCAAAACTGACGCAAAAACACCATAAAAATGATCTAGTAGCAAACATTAACAAATCTAGTTTATGTACAGCTTCTTAAAAAAATAGCTATTTGAACTGATCGAAATTTAAGTCATTATATAATGATAATATTCACCTCCAATGAGCTGTAACTGCTTCAACTAGATCAGTGAGCCGAACGGATCAGTTGGATTTGTGAACAAATCATTCAGAACAGAACTGGTCATTGAATTCATTGATTCGTTGAATGAACAGTCTCAAGAGTGATTCATTTACAACTCAAATATTACTTTATAACAAGTGTTATAAAAACACTCAAGATCAAGGACAAGTATCAATAATTACATTTCTTTAAGATTCTACATGTTTAAATTTAAACATAAATGTAAATTTAAACAAATTTATGTTCCACAGATAAAAAGAAAGATTTGAAACAACATGAGGCAGAATAAATGACGACAGATTTTGGTAACACTTTACAATAAGGTTGCATTAGTTAACACTGGTTAATGCATTAGTGAACAATGTTACTCAAAATGAAAACTACTTATAAGCATTTATTAATTTTAGTTCAAATGTGCTGGTGTTAAAATAAAAGTTTTATTGTTAATTTTATTTTAATGGACATAAAACTAAGGGAACTAATAGCGAAACAAAGATGTTTTATTTACTGACATTAAAAGAGAAATAATACGAAAAATTTGTATTGGTTCTTGTTAGTAATGTTAGTTAATGCATTAACCGGGTTAAGTAATGAACCTTGGTGTAAGTGTTACAAATTTTCAATTTTTGGGGGGACCTATCAGTTACATGGTAAATGGACAAATGACTTCTTTGATGAGTACAGAAAGAAATAGTGGAGAAAACTTAATATATTTATCATTATTTACATGTGATAATTACTTAGAAGTAAATTACATTTTTGTCAAAAGAAAAAAAGTGAGAGTTGGTTCAATATTTCTCCACGGTCATAAAATAGTTCTAAAAGATGCAAATAAATAATAAAAGTTTAAAAAACTGGTTAATTTAAAAATAAACATTACCAATAGATAGTCAAACAAAAATGTATTCAGACACCTTCAACGTTTCACACGTTATCAGTTTATTCGCTATAGTTTAGAATGGTAATAAAATATGACAAGAACTGTAAGTACACAATTAGATAAAACCAATTTAGGTCAACCAACTACCAAGCAAAGCTTTATTTTGTTCAGTCTGTGGTGTAAAAGGTTCGCATTAGCAATTAAAGAAAAAGCACTTAAGCAAAACATGGTCAGGTCAAAGTGTCTGAATAATTTTGGTCCCAAATTTTTAATCAGTTTTACTGGTAGTCCACCATATGAAGAAATTTTGGGTATAATTTGTCACAGTTTACTTTATTTTGCTATCTCAACTTACATAAAATGAACTATAGTGTCCTGCACCCACTAGTTAAAAAATATAAAAAATTATATCTGGTTTCTGAATAATTTTTGGTTTGACTGTAAATTTTTAAAAAATTCTTCTAATTGTTAGTTCATTTGTTACCCCAAAAGATGCATGTCAGAGACTTTTCTCTTTATTTCTATGAATTTACGTTTATTAACTATCATTTAAAGTCGTCATTTACTGTATTTATTATAATGCTCTACATATAATATTCTCAGGAACTCATCCATGCCCCTCATCAGCCCAGTCTTGACCTTCCAGATTTCGAACAGTGAGGCACAAGCACTTTATTTCTGAGCCACATCAACCCACACAGCTGGTGTCTTCAGCACCTCAGTGGACTCATGGGTACCGTACTGTCCCTCTCCCCGGGTCCTCGAAAACCCGGTTATTATGACGACCGGCCTGGTTCTCTAAGCCATTACCCGAGCCTGAGCAGCCGCTCGCTGAACACTCAAAAAGACCCTAACCATAAACGCGGGCACTCCATCTTCCTCCCCGCTCTCACCTGGAAACGCCTGGTGGCCTCCACCAAGAAACGGGGCGAGTCCAAAAAAGCCTATCCTGGAGGTCAAGGGGCTGTCGGGGCTCCTCTCAACAACAATAACATCTACCAGAAGGATCCGGTCTTGCACCTCAACTGCGAAAATGTGAAGAAGTCTCTCTCCTGCGCCAACCTCACTAGCTACGATGGTCCAGCGGGTTTGGGCCTGGGCGTAGGGCTGGGTGTGGGATACAACAAACCGCAGCAGATTTCCTCCGTAAAGAAGATCGCGCCCACATGCACCTCCTCGCCTAAGCGCGTGATCGTCCAGGCCTCGACCAGCGAGCTGCTCCGCTGCCTGGGCGAGTTTCTGTGTGGCCGCTGCTATCGGCTCAAGCACCTTTCCCCCGCCGATCCGGTCTTGTGGCTCCGCGCTGTGGACCGCTCACTCTTGCTCCAGGGCTGGCAGGACCAGGCCTTTGTGACACCAGCCAACGTGGTGTTTGTGTACATGCTGTGCCGCGATGTGGTGGATGGTGACGTGGTGTCTTCAGAGCATGAGCTCCAAGCAATTCTCCTTACCTGCCTGTACCTGTCGTACTCCTACATGGGGAACGAGATCTCGTACCCGCTCAAGCCCTTCCTGGTGGAAGCAGCTAAAGAGGCATTCTGGGACCGTTGTCTGGCCATTATCGACATCACCAGTACCAAGATGCTGCGCATCAACGCAGACCCGCATTTCTTCACGCAGGTCTTCGCCGACCTGAAGAGCGAAGGAGGCTGCGCTTTGCAGGACTACGCTAGAGTTCTGGATCGGTGAAAAGAGGACGAGGCGGATTGTCTCTGTAAATGTGACACCGTCAACATCTAGCACCTTCATTCCATCATTCTGGCCCTCCATATGCCTTGTCACTTGACATTATGAGTCTTGTTTCTACTGATCATTCTTCAAGAAATAGAAGAAACATATTCCTGCTGAAACGACCAGCTTAGACCTGTGAGAACATCCAGGTGTATGTTGGTTTGGTGCTGGTCTAACTGTTGAACTACACAGTCTTTTTGGAGGTTATGTTAGTTAAGAATCATGCTGATGAGCATTTGCGATGGTCTTTTCAGCAGAAGAAGAAAGTATAGTGAGCTTTTGGATACAGAAACATAAAATACGCTCTTAAAAATGTTCTTTATTGGCATTAATGGTTCCATGAATAACCTTTAACATCGGATGGAATCTTTCCATTCCACAAAAGGTTCTTTACAGTGGTAAAAGGTTCTTTAAATTATTCAAATGTTCTTAACACTAAGAAAAAAAAACTGTTCACTGAAAGGTTCCTTGGGGAACCAAAAATGGTTCTTCTATGTAAGGGGTATCCATTCCTGCTCCTGGAGGGCAGAGTTTAGCTCCAACACACTTGCCTGGAAGTTTTTAGTGAGTCTGAAGACCCGGTTTCAGGTGTGTTTATTTAGGGTTGGAGCTAAAATAGGCCTAAACTAAACTAAGCCCTCCAGGAACAGGTTTCTGGATCTATGGTTTTGCTGCAAAAACACCCTTTTGGCTAAAGGTTCTTCAGATTTAAAAAATGTTCTTCATACTAAGAATTTTTTTTTATTTTTTAAGCTGTTCACTAAAAGGTTATTTTAGTGAACTTGGCTGAACCCAAAATGATGCTTCTATAGTGTCATACAAAAAAAAATTCCTAGTTTTGGAAGGTTTTTATTTATTTTTATTTTTTTTCAAAGTTCAAAGTGGACATTCCCAACTTTTTTCTTTCTCATTCAACTCCCCTATCTTAAAAATTAAATATAGTCATAATTTAGGGATGCACATCAAAAAGAAGGGAGAACTCCATCTGCATAGAAGTTTAGTAGTTACCCTGTTGTCAACCCACTGTTTTTCAAAAGTAGTTACGATTCCTTTACTAAACATTTCAGTTCCTCTACCTTTTTGACATCTAGTCTGAGAGAAACTGCAACAGAAACCATCCAACAAAGAGCATTTTAGTGAGAGTGCATGTGTGTGATGGGCAGCAAACAGTGAGCGTCAACAGCTGTTGGTTATCGTGTTGTCCTGCCTTTATTTCATTGTGCTGGACGTGGGGCACCAGCTGCAATGGCATTACAAGATTAACAGATTAGTGCTCAACACAAACACATAGACACACACAAACACACACACACACAATCACACACACACACAACACACACACACACCACACACACACACAAACAAGTGAGAAACAAGTGTTCTCAATGCTTCTGCTTGCTATCCAGCTCTATAAATTGAATGGCTAATCCATATAGGCCATATATACTTGTATATGTTCTGTCCTGCATATCTTGGTGTCTGTATAGCAATAGAGTAGCATTGAAAATATGTTTCAAATTTGAATGAGTCTATAAGAATGCATCCGTTCCCTTTAGATTGTGAAGGAAATGAACAAAGAGGCCTGATTCTCTTAATGCTCTCAGATCACTGTTGTTCACGTGTTGCTCAGTCATATTTGACATAAATATCATATTTATGTCCCTTAAAGTCAACCAAAATGGACCTTTCCTAAAACACACACCTGGTTTTATTGTGCACTATTTATCAGCGCACATTGCTCCCAAGTTTGTAGTATGTAATCATCCATCAAAACCTGCTCCGACTCTTGCAGTAATGATAAAGCAAGTAATAGATAAAACGCGCATACTGACAGTCACGGATGCCCATGCAGATACAACAGATGCCCTCTTCTCTGGGTCAGGGTTTCAGGTGTCAGCGCTCAGACAGAAGAGCAGGGACAGCAGCATGTGGCACGGCAAGCACTCGTTAATCTTATTGTGGCGTTTTAAGGCAGGGCCATGGGCGCCATACTCCAGCTCCCCCGCAAAAGCCGACTTTAAACGCATACTTCAGCCCACACACGCTCTAGTATATGAGCACACATGCTTGCTCAAACGTTCTGTAACCACTACACATACATTTTCAGGCTAGTAATTGCGAACGCACTGATACGCACGTGCATATGCATGCACCTTCTCCAACACGCTGAAGCGATAATCCGCTTTTGATCCTTGCCAGCAATTTGGAGTGAGCTGAAAATGGCACAATAACAAAATGCCATTCAGATCAGATGAGATTTCTCTTGCTGAAAGTAGCAGAAAAGGCACACCTTGTGTTTTGACTGTGCGCTACGCAGATGTTACATAAGAAACACAGGAAAACAGAACTGTGAACTTTAAACAAGTACTTGCCTAACAGTTTTTTTTATAAAATAATTGTGAGGGATTGAAGGAAAAACAAAGGTTTCACTTATTTTAAAAGCATGTACCCTTGTGAAAAAGAAGTGTGTTTAATTGTATTGAATGTGCACTTGTAGTGTACTTCAAATCTTAAAAGCATATTTTTAAAAACTGTAATAAAACATGACACTTAAGTGTACTTAAAAAGACAACACTTTCCTGACTGTTTCCTAATACACTTAAGTATATGATTAAAAGTTCACTTTGTAATAATGTCAAATTAGAAGTTTTACTTTAAAGTAAATTTGTTTTAATCATGCTTAATCTTTTGTTGTGTTTTGTGTGTTGAAGTACAATTATTTTGATGTCTGACTAACATACTAAAGCACATGGAAAGTACTTAATTATAATTTTAACTATAGTGTGTTATTCAAAGTTAATATATTTTAAATGTACTAAATTGCAACTTCATCATTACAAATGTGTAAATTACAAATATATTTAAATATATGAAATACAATTTTCATAACTTCTTGTCATAATTTGCATTATGGTTAGTGTAAATGTACTGCAAAATGTGCTGACAAGCATTTATGAAACTCATGTATTTAAATATATATGTTACATTAAACTATAATACAGTCTTATTTAATACGGTAAAGTGTACTTCTTTTCACGCGGGTAGAGACGCCATGAAATTTAGATTGGAAAGGCTTTTAGTTTTGAAACATATATATGCTAATGTTCCCAATAAACCGACAAAATAGCTTTTATCAAATATCCAACTTTAAAATTCACAGTCTTTCCCTTCCAAAAAACAAAACAAAACAAAAAAAAAATCCATAATGGACTCATCATCCAATTTTTTTCCCAATAAATGCCCTCTGTAATGAGAAGTCCTGCTAAAACCACATACTTCTGACTAGCAATAGAAAGTTATGATTTAAACCAAATGCCATCCCCATTTAAAAAAAAATAAAACAAGCCCTTTGATATGTCCTGCCCCAACTTCCTGTTTCAACAGGATATGTCACTACAAAGAATAAAATTGCAATTGTCTAAACTTTTTATGGGATCTTTAGCATGTTTGAATGGTGTAATGCTACAGAAAGATACAGATATCAAGAGAACATAGTTTGAAATATGATCACAAACACTCTTAGCATGAGTTGTTCTCAGTTTGTAGCAGATTTAATTTCTGACCCAAACACAGGCTGATTTGTACTCGGCAATTTTCCCTTGCTAAACAGCAGGGAAGACAGTTGCATAAAGGAAGTACCTATAAAGCGAGTCGGTGTGTCTAAAGATCTCCATTTCAGCCTCTAGTCGTTTCCATTTCAGCCTCAGGGGAGGATGTTATTTACAGGAACTTGTGGCCACAGACAAGCGATCGGCGTACTATAGGGTGTAAATATCCCTCCTGATCTGCTGTGATTCCCCCATCCCTCTCGCCTTTCACAAACACATCACTTGTTTACCTCGCCTCGGTTAAAGTGATTTAGTTTGCCCTTATTGTGCACAGAGAGCGCTGACAGAGTTCCGTTGTTGCATAGCCAGTGTGTGCAGCCTTAGCAATGGGCTTGTGCGACGTTAACTAGTCTGCTGTGCTTCTGTTTGCGCCTCCTGTCTGGCTCGCCATCGTGCACTGCCGCTCAAACTGTTCCTCCATTGTTTCTCACCCATGTGTACTGAAGCTCTGGGATTTCTCTGGAATATTTGCTGGCTTCAAGTCATATGGGAAGTTCCTGTTTATGAGTTTATAAATCGTAATTATGACATGATGTACGTTCAAGCGATTTTGGTTGGAATGAAGTTGATTCGCTGGCCAATTTTCTTGTTTTTCTCTTCCTGACTATGTAAAGGAGGCGTAAGGTGTAAAACTCGTTAGCTTTATTACAAATCCCCATCAATTTATACAAAATGCATACAAACTAAATTGTATACAGACTATAAATGATAAATTCACTGACACAGCCTCTACTCAGAAAGCAAGGGTTTAAACTCATAATTATGAGCTTATTCATGAGCTTATCTCATAAATATATGTTTTGAAGGCAGCAAGTATTCTAGTTTCCATACTTGCTCTGAACTTGTGATGAATGGTGATAAATATTTCAGATGTGAAACGTTTGTGCCTTGATATGGATATAATCGGCCTCCCTAAACGTTAGTGATATTGAATATCGCTTTGGTAACAAAGACACACACTTAAATGCAAGACAGCAACCTAAGGAAAGCCATGACTCAGAAAAGGATTGATTATAGAGACTTTGATTTTCTCAGGCTAGAATAATCATAACTCATGAGCCATTTTCCACTCCCATCGATGTTACTGTTCTGATCATTTCTTCTGTTGCCAGTCAATCAATTGGACCTGAAACCGTGTGCAAACACCTTTGAAGGATGCGCTTGCACAAATGTCCTTGTTACATCTCAAACGCTTCATCGATTGCTGTATGTGGAGATTATTAATGTGACAAAACAAGCACACAGAGACCTCAAATCCCTATGGATTTTCCAACGAAGAAAACTGGTCCTTAAACAGACATGTGACTGGCGTGTGATTTTCAAGTCTAAATTAAGACATTACAACCTGTAGATGGACACTCAGGATCTGGATGTTAAGTACAACTGCAAGTTGGCGTTACTCTATGAGTTACGGCTACTAAGATTTATCAATGTTTTCAATGCTGCTAAATGTATGTAGAATACAAAAGGAACGCCATGTAGAGTCTGGATTCAGAAACATATCCAGTGTGGTGTAAATAAGTTGCTTGTATCAATGTGAAATGACTGAAAAAAAATGCATGTATATCATTCAGAATTGCTACTGTGGTGGTGTACATGTCAACTTGACACTTTTTTAAATTGTGTGGTTATTTTATCCATTTGTATTTCAGTTTCAGGTTAAAAGAAAATTCCAGAATGTTTTGTTTGTGTTTTTATTGTAATTGTAATTATAATTATTATTTGTACTGAAAAAGTTCCTATCAGCTCATCCCAGGTTCGGGAAATCTTATGTCAGCAGTGTTAGTTAGACTTCTGATTGCATTGTGGTTTTTGATGTTGTTTCAGTGACAGCTTCTTCTGTGCACATTGGCAATTATACTGGGTACCTTTGCTCTGAATACTGGAGTTTATGAAAATCAAGTTTTGATAGTGTTAAGGCATCATACATCCTTTAAAGCTGCTGTGTGTGATCTTTGCACCAGTGAAATTGCAAATATTTTCAAACTGGATTTTCCAAACACTCTGCCATTGGTCAGCATTTAGTTCAAGCGAAATTCGATTCAGTGTTATAAGAATGTTCAAATAAACTCTTAAACCTGAATTTGAGACATTTAAACACTTAAAAAAAACTAAGATAAGTCAATTTGTCAGATAGATGGTAACTCTAATTCAGCACAAATGGTATTCTGGTTTTGCCAGACATCAGTTCTTTTCTACTATCTATCAGTTTTATGAACAATATACTGTGCCACATAGGCCTTTGGTCGAGAGAGCAAGCCAATCTGGATTATTTTGGACTGAGCTCATTAATTGGGCACAAAACCTCTCTTGACTGTGGTCATGTAGCTCCTGAACTCTCCTTCTTAAATCACCATCAGCCTTGGTGTGGCTTCTGAAACCTCCTGTGCTCTTGTCGGCACAACACGGTTCAGGGAGTTTCGAGCTTTTCCCTTTGGAAGTAAATAATACACATGCATATATTGTATCTTACAGAGCGATGCTGTTGTTGTTTGAAAAACTTGAAACATTTAAATAAATAAAAAAATTAAATGTGACTGATGGCGGAATTTGCTTATTTTAGTTTGATTATAATTATTTAATAAAGTATTAAAATGATGTCTGTGCTTTGTTACTGAGTAAATCATGAAACAAATTATTTGATGAAATAAAGATTCATCATAAAAATTATCAAAAGAAATTGTATTGTGCAAAAATAATAAGCCATTTTTTTAGGACTATTAAAACTTTTTTGAATCATGACATTATTGCCATGAAAATAAAGCTAATTTCTTCTCCAAATTCTTATTACTACATCATGTGAAAAAATAATTATATTAAAATAATAAATAGTAAATAGTAACTAAAGTATAACATTCTGGTAAATTGGGTAAAGATAGCTTTTATTTATTAAATTTATGCTTTATTTAAATTATTGTTATCACTATAACAATTAAATAACAAACTAATTTTCTTATAGTAATACGGAATCTTTATAAGTAAGGAAAGACATTAAAAAAGATTGGATAGATAGATAGATAGATAAATAAATGTGGTAATCAGAATCTGGGGTTTTAATGTGCTAAATCACTATGAAAATGTCACAGCACTAACTAACAAAATAAATAAACATATGCCCTGTTTTCTTCATGCAGAATGCAATTTTCTTTTTTTAATTTAATTTGAGGTTGATGATATTGTTGATGTTAACAGTGTTTGCTTGAACATAAGCATTTCTCTTTGGTTGGCACATAAGGGCACATTGTGTGCACCTGTGGTTGTTTTTGATTTTAACCGTCAACTGTCTCCCCCCCCCCCCCCCCCCCCCCCCCA
The DNA here is from genome assembly GCA_018155175.1 of Sinocyclocheilus anophthalmus. Taxonomy (NCBI): domain Eukaryota; kingdom Metazoa; phylum Chordata; class Actinopteri; order Cypriniformes; family Cyprinidae; genus Sinocyclocheilus; species Sinocyclocheilus anophthalmus. Next base: position 17,058 of record JADLZN010004134.1, read on the forward strand.
CCCCCCCCCCCCCCCCCCCCCCCCAGCATGTAGCGAGATACACACCACTATTGTGCGCTGCTAAATAGGATATACAGAGCCCAGCCCAGCCGTCTGTGCAGTGAGCGTGTGGTGCCGTAAATCTCGTCTGAGAATGAAACGCCCTCCGTTCACAGGAGCACAGCTGGCCCAGCATCATAGAGAGCTGCTCTAAATCAAATCACGTCTCGCAGCAATCAGCTACTCGTTCACATATTCACTTCTGTGATGCTGCAGAGGCCCACTGCCTTCTGATGGGACTGAAAGTACTTGCCGATGGGACTGGACAGCAGCACAGTGCAGCATTAGTGCAGTCTAACAGTGATTACTGCTCATTCAGAGTAGTGCATTTGAACAAACCCCAAATTCTGAATATTAAACTGTGACACACATGAAGAAATCCTCAAATCATGAGTCTTCTTCTACTTGGCTTTTAACTTGACTCTCTTTAATGTAGCATTTTCTAACTCATGAGTATATTACATATGAGTTATGTGCTTGATTTTTAAGCAAATAAAAGCATTCACACTTCAAAGTCGAGGTTACAGCACTGAAAACAGAACTTCATCTATGGTGGTCACAAAACAGATAAGGCCATATATTTAACTGCTTTATTTTCATAAAGAGACTAACAGACCAGAAGAAATTAGTGTAATGAAATGAAAATCATTACAGTATTTGTATTTTAAGAATTATTACATCACTTCTGAGAATGAGGAATTTTGAATTTGAACAAAACAGAATCCAACAAAACTCCATATTGCTGGAGTTTACGTACATATTAACTCCATAAACTCGCTTATAATAAGCATCGTTTATAATAAGTGGACATGGCAACCCTTCAAGAATGTGCTCTGCGAACAGTGCTAAGCAGCTTTCCAAACAAATCTTAAGGTTCTTTCGACGGTGGTTTTGTAAAAATTGCACACATTATGAATCTTTGGTCGCTGTCAGGGGCATCCCTTTTTACTGGGGTACGAGTTATTAATATTACTGATGATCCTCATGTGCCAATTATATCGAGTATCATTTCTCTATTAATTTTTCAGCAGTCAAATCATAGGCCTAAGTGTTTTCTATCTGCTGTTTAAAATCAGGAAGTAATGGGTAGTACTCTGAAGTAGTAGTTCATTTTAAAGAGATAGTTCACCTAAAAATGAAAATTCTGTCTTAATTTACTCACCCTCATGTCGTTCCAAACCATAAGACCTTCGTTCATCTTCGAAACAAAATTAAGATATTTTGATAATTCCGAAGCCCTTTTCCTCTGAACCTCCCATAGACAGCAGGAGATTCCTACACAATTAAGGCTCAGACGTAGCAAGAGATCGTTAAAAATAATCCACTGAATCAGTGGTTCAACCGTAATGGTAAGAAGCTACGAGATATTTTTATGTGCAGCAGAAAACAAAAATAACAAATTTATTCAACAATTCATCTCCTCCACATCACCTTGTTGCCATTTTGGAGAGTATGACATACGTAAAACAACGTATGCAACATATGTATGCGGATACGTTGTTACGTTACAGATCAAAGCTTAACAATGTAAACAGCATATCTGCCGTACCGGTGCTGCGACACAGAACAGAATTGTGTGTACTTATGTGATACTCTCCAATGCGTTATAGGTTGGGACCGCGGAGACGATTGTTGAATTATTAAAGGAGTGTTTATTTTTTGTTGTCAGCATTTTTTTTTTTTTTTTTGCGCACAAAATGTATTCATGAATGGCCCGAATGTTACCCACGCTTAATTTGAATAATCAGCTGAAGTCTGGTAATGCATATTTGACGTTGCTGTCCGGGGAAGGGCTCCGAGCTTGGGAATGGCCCAAACCTAGAGTACCCCCCCCCGTATAAGTGTAGTATGAACTCGAAGTGAGGAGATGGGGCGGAGGAGGGATGCTGATAACCGTCAATGGATAGAGGTAAGTCAGCTGTATTTATATCATTGTGTTGATTAACTTGAGTGTGCTCCACTTGTTAATTAGGCTAAGTATCTGACGCGATCCTCCCGAACCTTGTAAATAAAACATAATTTCACGAGTTCACGCTTACATATAATTAGCTGAAGTATGGTAATGCATATCTGGCATACTGTCCGGGGAAGGGCTCCGAGCTCGGGAATGGCCCGAACCTAGAGTACCCCCCAAAAAGCAACTGAGCAAAGGACAGCAGCCAGACTGAAGAACCCCCCCAAAATAAGCACTGAGAACTGGATGGGGCTGATGTTTTGAGAAGTTGCCTGGTTGGCAAGCCGGAAGAGCCTACGTACTCAGGTGAGAGCAACTTATGCGTTGGAAGGGTAGGCCCTACCAGCTGTTGGTATTGGACTACGTGGTTTGGGGTGCCCGGTCGGAAGGGCTCGAGCCGATGCTCAATGGGAGCTCACATCGTTGGAACGGGTGAGCCCTACTGGCCGATGGGGGAGGAGCAGCGTGATTGTGTAGCCCCACCAGGAGGGCCCGAATTGCCTCGACTGGAAAGCTCACGGTGTCGGCGTATGGGCCCTAACTGGCGAAAGGATAACTGCTAAATCAGAGGCGCAGAGGCACAAAAAAAAAAAAAAAAAATGGCTGACCGAGAGGGCCCATGAAGCTGCCGAATGGATATCAAGACTGAGGACGGAACGGATGTGGGGGTTCCTCTCGGCTTTTTGGCAGATATTAAAAAAAAGGCTTTGGGCCATCGGAAGGGGCGGGACTTTGCGACACCCGACGGGCGTCAAGACTCAGGGTCGGATGGATAAAGTCTCGCTGCGGGCGGCAAAGCATAGAAGCCAACCGGGAAGGGAGGTACTCTCGCCGACCACTGACGGGAGATCAAATACTCGCTGCATCCAGAGGGTAAGCCTCGCGGGCGGGGATGTTGCGTGAGAAAAGGAAAACCCGATGGGAGGGCTTCTCGCAGAATCGATGGGGTATCTTCAGGACTCAGAACACTGAACAGGTACGCCCGCCAAGTGGGTGGGAAAAGACTGGGTTAGGATTGATGACGGGTTTTCGGCGGGGAGGTCGAGACTCATGGCGTGGACGGCTAAGCCTGGCCAAACCGCGACCACGGAAAGTTAAAGTTAGGTGGACGGGAGGCTCTCGCCGATGTCTGATGGGAGCTCAATACTCACGGCATCGAACGGGTAAGCCTCGCCGACCGTAGGATGGAAAAGGTAAAGTTGTCTGGCCAGGAGGCTCTCGCCGACGTCCGACGGGAGCTCAATACTCACAGCATCGAACGGGTAAGCCTCTCCGAACGAAAAAAAAAAATGGTAAAGTTGTCTGGCCAGGAGGCTCTCGCCGACATCCGACGGGAGCTCAATACTCACGGCATCGGACGGGTAAGCCTCGCCGACCATAGGATGGAAAAGGTCAGGTTTTTTTTTTTTACGGAGTGATTACTTTAAATGGTTTGATGACCAATGAGGGTTTGGTGGGCTTTTTTGATGTGAAACTGGTTAGTTCTGATGTAGCTTTGATAAGCTTCTGAAGACCATCTTCCTAGAGTTTGGATCTGCTGCTTGGAGAGGCCTTTTTGGGCTGCTGATGTTGCTGCCCCGATGCAAAAAGAAAGGCTGGAGAAATTCTTTGCTGGGATGCCCGACAATTGCAGGACTGATCCGAGAAGTTTTTGGAACCAGAAGCGAGTGACAGGTTTTTTGGAGTCATCTAAAAATAGTGGTTCGTGGGGGAATTGAGCCTGAGAATTTATAAGGCGGAGGTACTCGAAGATGGACTGGTATGGTTGGATTGGAGAAGAGGGATTAAAAATGTAGCCGAAATAACCTTTCTTGGCTTGGTCGGTCTTGCTTTGTTTGATTAAGAAAAGATTTCGCTATCGAGTACGGTTAGGTCTGAGACAGTAGAGTTGATTTTTTGGGATCGAATATGGAAGAAATGGTGAGTTCCAAGCATCTAAGAAAAAACGAAAAAGGTTAGAATGAACATGGCGTCGAGTGTACGGGCTGTACTGAGAGGCTGGTAACCTGTGCGGAGGGTGTGGATACATTTTGTGAGAATGTCTAACGTTAAAAGGTTGTCTAGCCGGGAGGCTCTCGCCGACGTCCAACGGGAGCTCAATACTCACGGCATCGAACGGGTAAGCCTCTCCGCACGTATGACAGAAAGGTAAAGTTGTGTAGCCAGGAGGATCTCACCGGCATCCGACGGGAGATCAAAAAAGAAACCACGGCATGGACGGGTAATGCCGGGGTTCCACGCATGATTTTCGCCCATATTTTTCACCGCCAACAAAGCCCGAAATCGGAGGCAAATGGTGTCCTTCAACGCGTGGTGAATTATTCGAAGACGCGATCTGGGAATCGCTCATGATTAAATATCTGGAGCTGTCGGCAATTCCCAATCACGCTGTGTGAAATGAGTTCTGACTGAAAACACATCGGCGATGACCTACAGCCAATGAGAGACCAAGATACAGGGCAGCGGGAAGTAAGGGGAGGAGTTCCGCGATGCCGATGTTTTAAAAAAAAAAATGTTTGTGTTGCAGTTGAAGCGATCTTACCAGTAAACGTGATATTTAGGGCACTGGAAGGTGAATTGTACCAGGAGAACCACGACCAAAATTTTTTTTACTGGGGGGCACCCCCCCTCGGAGAGAAAGGCCACAAATTCAAAAATTGATTGGGCTATTTTCAGGCTAGTTTTGAGTGGTAATTGGGCGGGTTTTGTAGCGAAAACCTGTCAACCCTGCACCAGACAGAGCTGTCTGTGATTCTTCCTATTGTGAAGTCATGCATTGTGAAACCCCCTGTCGCCGATCCATTGTGTAATGTGAACACAGCAACAACTGAATGCAACCCCAGATAGTCATGCAGTGTGAACTCGGCATAAGTCTCGCCAGTAAGTTTAAAAACACATTCACTTAAGGGAGAAGGCTCTCGCAGCATCTAACGGGAGCTCAATACTCGCGGCCTCGGACGGGCGTGCTTCACCGGTAGTCGGACGGAAAGGCCAAGATTTGCTTGACCGGAAGGCCCTTGCAGCGTTCAACAGGAGTTCAATACTCACGGCACGGACGGGTAAGCATCACCGGTAGTCTGACGGAAAGGCAAGGCTTGCTCGACCGGGAGGCTCTTGCAGCATCTGATGGGAATTCAATACTCACGGCATCAGATGGGTGAGCCTCGCCAGTAGTCGACAGAGAAACATATTTGCTCCACCGGGAGAGCTCTTGCATCATCTGTAAGAGAATTCAATGCTCAGAACAATTTGAGTTGTCTAAAAGAGTAGATGATATGAGGATTACTTTGCGTAATTGTTCGGTGAATCCAATAAGCTGCTTCTGATAACACATCAGAAAATCTTGGTGCTGCTTTGCATCTGAAAGTTAAGCGCACAACAAAATAGAATTTCCTGTGCCAACGTACCCCAAATAAGTGCCGTGAATCTGGATGGATAGGCATAGCTTTGAAAGCTGAGGTGATGTCGACTTTTGCCAGCCAGTGCTAAGACCCGTGATTTTATTATATTGATTGCATGATCAATGTCCTACTATTGAGAGGGAATTAGTCAAGGAAACGAGGCGTTTATGCTTGAAAACAGGAAGTTATGTGGAGCTGACAGATCGATTAGAAGGCGTTTCTACCCCAGATTTTTTTTCTAGTAGCACTTCAAATGAACTAATGACGGGAAACTGAGAAGGCGGGGGGCATCAACAAGGGCTGATCATGACACGCGTGTAATTCACGCACCTACTGGGGGAAAAGAAAAAAAAAAAAAAAAAAAAAAAAGAAAAAAAAAAAAAAAAAAAAAAAAAAAAAAAGCTGAACAGATATTTCGTTGAGTAATGAAAAAAACTCAGAGAAATGGCTTTTGTGGTCCGCATTCAAGTATTTAGATTTGCTGTCGCATTTCTGTCATTAAAAAAAATGTATTTGGCAACTTTTAGACTTTAAAAAGTTATTAGATGTAAAGAGTACATGTTCCTTCTTAACAACCAAAGAAGAATAAGAAGGTATGAAAAGCTAGCCAAAGCGCAAAGTCGGCTGAGACTGGAGAGAGGTGCTAGCAATATCATGTCACATTGTGAATTAGGTTGTAGTGGCGACTTGTGCGATAATAATGGTTTTTTTATGGAATACTTAGTGGTTAGTTTGTGCTATAATCGTTAATCATTCAGGTACATAGCGGAACTTATTTTCCGAAACTCAATCTTTTTAACAGTTTACTGAGTGAAATGGTATTTAAAATACATGTAAAAATGCTAGCGAAAATTAACTTAGCAAATCTGAGTAATTTATTTTTGTGTACTCCTACACAGTTGCGTATGGTTACAAAATCGTCAACATCCTTTGTCTCATACAAGGTCGTTTCACAACTTTAGCAACAAACGACCTGACTTTTAACGACTTTTACCTAAAATAAATTAGCAACACGCTTGCGTCACTTAGAGGCAGGGAAGAGCCGCGTGAAAGGTTGAGCTGAAGGGGAAGCAAAAAGTGAGGCTGCTGCCCGGTGAGAGTGAGATCTGGGGCGCGGTCCAGGCTCGTTGAAGGCCTGCCGCTGTGACCCAGCGCTTAAGGAGAGCCGGGTTTGTGCGGGGCGATGGTGGTGTCGAGCGAGGCGAATTCGGGGCCTTGCGAACTTTGCTCGAAATATCGGCCGCTCTGCTGGAGTAGATTTGGGAGTGAGGTTGTCTGATTGCTGGGAGACGAATAACTTGGATAGTACAGATCCGCTTTGTTTACCCTTCACGAGGACGGTGCATCGGAATTAATCCGCGTTTGCCTCAAGCTTAAATGTGGTCCACTTTCCGATTGGAGGAATTGTATGCTCAGCCGAAAGATAAGATGTCAGGGACAAAAAAAAAATGGAAGTGACGCTGATAGAGGCGAGGTTAAGCCTCGGCATCGTGGAGAGCATGTGGCTGGTCGAGCAGAGAGCAGCAGTCGCGATGAAGCCTGGAGCTCGGCGGCGGTGTCTGGCGGAGAACGAGCGATCCTGGGGCCGGCAGTTTGCCCGGAGAACCAAAAAAAAAAATCCCCAGTATAGGTCTCATCGTTTAGATGGGAGAAGCTGAGTCTGAGATATAATGGCAAAAGGTGCAAACCGAATGCTGATAAACCATCAAAGGATAGAGGTAAGTCAGCTGTATTTATATCATTGTGTTGATGAACTTGAGGCGCTCCACTGTTTAATTTAGGCAGTATCGGACCGAGTCCTCCCAAACCTTGTTAATAAAACATAATTTCTCGTAGCTTTGTAAAGTTACGGTTGAACAAAGGTCTTAAGCCCTGTTCACACCAAGGACGATAACTATAAAGATAACGATATTATCGTCCACACAAGCGAACGATATCGTCTGTTTATTCTAAACACACGCACGCCTGCCGCTTTAAATTCTTGAGCTCGTTACAGAAGGATGGATTCTGATTGGCTGTCAATTTTTTATCTTTCATCAGCTGGAGAAAAATAATTTTGAAAGTGATTCCAACAATATCGTTTCTCTTTGTCTTTATCATTATATTTGTGGTGTGGACTCTGCTATTCTTTAATATTGAGAATGATTTTTAGAACTATATCTTTATATCGTTATCTTTATAGTTATCGTCCTTGGTGTGAACGGGCCTGCACAATTGAAATAAATCTCGTATGGCTGTCGCGAATAAAATGAAAATTAATTGAAAGGTCTCTATTGCGGCCATTAAATTTGATAGTCTAATGCTTGCATTAACTTTTTTTCATACACGTTTTTACAGTATTGAGCATTCTAACCAATCACCACACAATTCCATTGAGCTTTTGAATGCATGACCAATCATAGAAAGATTAGTCATCGCTGAAACACCGGAGTTTTGTTCAGTGCGTGCGCTCTGAATTCTGCGCTCTCGCGAAATCTCTCATTATAAACAACAAAGTAACTTACAGATGTACGAACGATGTAAGAAATTCATCCATCATAAAGTGTAGACAGCTTCATTATAATGAATATTATAATATAATAGTGTTAATATATAATATTATATCATTATTAATAATATAATTTTTTGAGTCGATGATAATGCTCTTTGATAAAGTAAATGTTATTTGCTCATTTTCCCTATAATTTATTTGCTGTTTGAACAACAGTGGAAATTAAAGCATTATAATTATTAACTTACAGTGTTTTTCTTACATTGTGATCAAGTCAATTCAGTCATATTAATAAAAATATCTTATGGAATGAAACCCATATCTGGTACTTGACTAAAAAAGATGTACGTAGTTAATAGATCCGTCTATAGAAAAGATGATTTATGTCCATTTATTTCCAAATTAGGGTTTAAAAGAGTATCATGGGCACATTTTTTGATGGGGGTTGTGATGAAAGGCTAGAAACGTGCCTGCGGTCGCTGTAATATTATTTTGGTCAAAAATGGCGAATACCAAACATGCGAGGTGCCAAATCGTTTGGTGTCAATCATCGCAGTTCTGTTCCGTACACACACTAGACTGTAATTTAGAGGATTCACTCCTGTATTTAAATGCTGTCGTCATTCCTAGGGTGTACATAATTCTAACATGCTTTGTGAGAACTCTACTGATGGGTTTTAGGTTTTGTGATATTTATCATATGTTTCTAAATTACCCTGCTTCCTCTGGTCATCACATGGGAGATCAGGACGCGGGCTTATGGCTCTGATGGAGATCAGAAATTCTGTCTGGGTTCATAAAGGACTCAGCAGAGAAGGAGGCAGTGATGTGAACCGGACTGAAGTGGAATTGAAACAGGGAATGAGGATTTGGTGCAGATGGTTGTTCTTTTGCCTCTACCGACACAAATCTCCCTGTCATGGCGTGTCAGTGTCATCTTTTGTGCGATGGTCTATAGATGCCTGGACACTTGGTCTTTCTTTTGATCCACCCACAGATAAATCGTACAGATTTTTACAGTCCTTGAGGCCTCTAAACAGACGAAACTCTCCTGCTAGACATCTGTTAACACGTCTTTGTGTTTCGTTTTGTTTTCGGTTTTGCTCTAGCGCTTGATATTGTGAAAGAAAATGATGACTCTTTGTATTTTCACAAAACGTCGAAGGTGAGAAACTAGAGAGGTATTTTTTAATTAATTTTAAACCCAACTTTCTAAAAAAAAACAACAACATTATTTTCATGTCAATGTGAAACCAAAATAGACTGTTAGCTTTCTGAATAGACATTCCTAATCTTATTGTAAATTATTTATCAGTACATCCATCAGATTGATCAGTTACTTCAAAGAAAATTGAAAAAAAAGAGAAAAAAAACCTTTCCTTTCCAGATAAGCTGTTGTTTTCTTTGCAAACTTCCTGTTTTAGTCAGAAATACATCACATTATGCATGTAAATCTGTGCATAACTCATAAACAAATCTAAACTGCTTTAATAAAAAATATGTGTCTCTCGTTTTCATTTTTCACTTTGTTCAGCAGACCATGAAGGCATAAGGTCTGCCACACAAAGACAACACAGGATGCTGCTTTTTAGTTTGGAGCAGATGGAATGTGAATTGCTGTGCTGTCAAGCATTCAGCAACACCGGTCATTATCCGAACTGATTTCAGGTGCAATGAACAGCGACGATCTACAGTATAAGTGAACAAACAACATCTAACTGGACATTTAGTTCCTCTGTCTACCTCACGTTTAGTCACAACATCTGATAATTGGGAGAGAAGGAACTGATTCTGGCTGCTTGGCTTCGCTGCTCCAATTCATCAGTTAAAAAGATAATACGATTTTAGTTTGGGTAAAAATGTTATCTGTAGTCAACAAATCTAATTTCAGTATTGTACATTATAGATCTTTAGATCAAAAGGTTTTTAAGTTCATGAGAAACATCCAGTCAAGTGTGCCCAAACTTGCTGCAAAACTGTGACAAAAATTGTGTCAGTTCAATAGTCACACAGTTCGGAGTCTGTACGAGTTTTTAATGTTTTTCAAAGAGGTCTCTAATGGTCACAAAAATACAGTAAAAACAGTGATATTGTGTAATATTATTACAATGTAAAATATCTGTTTTCTATTGTAATATATTCTGAAATATAATTTATTCCTGTGATGCAAAGCTGAATTTTCAGCATAATTACGCCATGTTCATGGTCACATGCACCTTCAGAAATCATTCTAATATGCTGATTTGCTGCTCAAGAAATGTAGTTTCTTTCGTTCTTTTTTTGTAAAATGATTTTTTTCAGGATTCTTAAATATAATTTTTTTTAAAGAAGCACGCATATTATTTAAAATATACATTTTTATAACATTAATAATGACTGTCATGTTCTGATCAGGGTTAAATTGCCTGGCGCTTGCATACAATATGAAAATTGGTGGTTTAGAAGACAAGTTTTTTTTTTACTGATGGCACACTTATGAATGCTAGTATGCACTTCTGTTCTCTGTCTTTGTTGTAACCAGTAATTCGCACACATTAGCTGAGATGGCATTAAAAGAAATGCTGTCAAGTGCCCTCTCCATGTGAAAGTACAGTAAAGTGTTTCCGTGTTGCCGTGCAGCTCCTGGTTAGTCAACATTTGTCCTAATGGCTTGTTCAGTCAAAGTGAACATGCATGCGACACCCTGACACCGCAGTAATCTGCTACATGTGACCTGTGCTCAGCACATACTGTGTGATAGCCAACAGCACACAGAGAAATTGTTGCCATATTATACTATTTTGTTATATTTGTTCTTTTTCAGTAATGTAAAAACACAAGATATGTACAGCTTTCAGAGAAAATGTGAATGGGTGCTCGGCCGTGCAAAACTCACAATCACAAGGGTGTTATATATGGTTGTCAGGGTGTCTAAACCAAAACCATTACATTTAGGTGTATTTTCCCTTTAAAACAAGGACAAGGATCATGTATAACAGAAGACTTCTTGCCATAAGTGATTCTGAGTGTCACAGCTGGGTGTAAATCTCCATGTCAGTCCACCAGGAGAACAAGGGCTCTTTTATCAATTAGAACGGAGCCCTGTCATTCAGCGAGCCCTATGATTGGACGAGCTGTCACAGAGACAAATGGCTGATTGGAGGAGGGGTCACTGTGGAAAAAGAATGATTGTTGGAAGTTTTGATCAAGAATGAGTGATCAGAGACTTTATCTGCACAGCTGCACTGTGATTGGATGAGCCCATCCGCCGAGTAACATGAGCAAAAGAAATTAAAAGGAAAGAAGATTAGAAAGCCTACCTGAGAGACTGTGCACTGGGGAAAAAAAATGGTGTAGATACAAAAATTTTATTTTCTTCTGAAATATACTCCATTAATCTTTATTTCCAATTCTGAAAAAATTCTGAACAAATTTATTTCACCCAAAATGAAAATAGTCATCATTAACTTCATTTTTTTTAAGAATATCCAGAAATATTAAGAATGCATATTAAGCTTTAACACAAAATGTATATTATCAGTGTTGGGGAAAGTTACTTTTAAAAGTAATGCATTACAATATTGTGTTACTCCATAAAAAAGTAACACATTACGTTACTTAGTTACTTTTTATGGAAAGTAATGCGTTACGTTACTTTTGCGTTACTTTTTAAATCTGGACTGGGCTTGCTTGTTTGTTTTTAAAATAAAAAAGTTATATTTTTGGCAAATATAAAAGCCTTTTCACACCAAAAGTGAAATGAATAAGCCTCAGGCTGAAGGGAAAGTAAATTTACATCCTTACAGTAGAATGCAGAAGAAGACATTCAACACACTTCAGCAATAAAAGAAGACACACAAATGTTCGTTTAGAGTAATTTGTGCTTATTAGTACGGTTGAACTGGATCATCGAAGCTCAGAAGCAAAGACATTGGTTAATAGAATGGGATTAAATACATAAAGGATATTTGTTTAACATTTTAATTATTGCAAGTTTGCGTCATATTCTGAGTTGCATTCTTTTTTATTCATTTTGAGGAATACTGAAACTGTTTTTTTTGTGTGTGTATGAGATGAAGTAATGCAGTATCATATTTATTGAGACGACAGTAGCATCTTCTGATTACTCTCAACAGGACACAGAGAGCTTGTCTCATACATTGGGAAAAAAGTAACTTGTGTGTTTACTTCTTTGAAAAAGTAACTCATCGGCTATTTGTTGAATTAAAAGTATGATTATCTTTACGAGTTACATGAAAAATTAATCTGATTACGTAACTCGCGTTCTTGTAATGCATTACCCCCAACACTGAATATTATAACATGAAAAAATGACACAATCTTATAAAAAGTCAATTACAATTGTGTATTTTGGTGTAAATGGTAAAATTGAAAATTTCCACTCAGAAACTGCAAGTTAATTAGTAACATAAACTAGTAAACTTGACATTTTTTAAATTAGAATTATGAAATAGTATTTTCTTTTGTAAAACATACTCCAATAATCTTTGTTTTGTTTACAACTTTGAAAAATCCTTTTTAGGATGGACAGGCCTATATGGAAGCAGTAAGTTCTGGCTACTATCTTTCCATGAAATTCTGTTATTTGCGTTGACATTTGTGAATGGAATGCATGCACTAGGTCATGATGGCGAACTTCAAAAACAAGCCCCAGCACGTGCCAGATGAAGCTGGTGACCCAGTCAGCTTCAAACCTGATTCATAACTACTTTAGCTATCAGAGAAACTCAGTTTGTTTCCATGTGGCGGGGTTGAAGATATTGTAATTCAGTGTTTTTGCCGGGGGAATAGTTATTTTTGCCTGTGACTCAATTTGCTCTAGAAACATGACTAATGAGATTGAGGAAAACAAACTTGGTCACAGAGTGGCTTTGGTGCAGAGCTTACTGTCCTGAAAAGCTTCAAGTCCCTTTGCTTTATTTTCAGATTTTGATATTTCCTGATTGGCATTGGTTTCGGGTATTTTTAAAACTAAAAAGCTTTTCTACACTCTTCTTGTTCTTCAGTGGTTCTTTTGATCATCTTTGTTTCAGCAAAGAACTATTCTTGATTTGGCTATATGGTTTTATGAAGAACCAAGAACCATTACACTGGTTCTTTACATCAGTGTATTGACCATTGGGTTCTTTAGCTTGTCTTTAACTTGTTCTTCACATAAAAAAAGGTTCTTTTTTTCTTCTTTTATAAATCCAAAATGGAATCGCTACAGAAACAACCTTTTAGAACCTTTGTTTTTTAAGAAATCATTTATGATGTGGAACCGAATGTCATTGCTTGACGTTTCATGTCAAATACCCAAAAGTAAACTGACAACCAGAGTAAAAGGTGTGAAAAACCACATTCTTAGATATTCAATAACCAATGATGCTTATGACACATTGAGACAGAAACCGAGTTCAACGTCAGCCGACAGACAGGTGCGTGCAAAGAAGCGTCACAAAATAGTCAAATCATAAAGTCAAAAAAATGAAAACACAGGGGTGTCAGAACAGATGAAAGATGCTCACAGCAGGGGAGTGGAAGCAGAAAATAGAAAACGTGACAGTAGGCAACCTGTCACTACTGAGATCTTCAGACACACACACACACACACACACAAACACACACACACACACACTCACACACACACACACACACACACACACACACACACACACACACACACACACACAACCCTCACACAGAACAGACAGACAGGGGCCTGCATAATGTTTTAATACTCTCCTAATCATATTTTCTATCCTCTAACCTTAAACAAAGAAACCTTTTTTGGCATTTCAGAAAGTATGCTTTTAAGCCGTTTGGTTTATGAGGCCACTGTAATACTAAAGTCATTTATACAACTGTGTCCTCATAAACCATACAGTATATACAACAACCACACAATTACTGCATGTAGCATTTAATAAGACAATATCACAAGGCCCTCATATGATCCGAATACAGTTTAGTTGCTGTTTTTAAATACAACATTTGACAGATATTAATAAGCAATAAAATCACTCCTCCGTTTATATATTACTACTACAGAGCAGTATCAATATGTTTAGGTGTAACCCGAGGTGTTGTAAATCTTGGTTAAATATTCCTGTACTCTCAGAAAAGTGGTACAAAGTTGTCACTTGGGTGGTACAAAAAAAGGTACAAAAGCTAAAAGGTACATTTTTGTACCTCCTAAAAGGTACATATTAGCATATTAGTACATATGTAAAAGTACATATTAGCGCTTTAAAAGTACACATTAGTACCCTTTTTCTTTTTTTTAAGTACCGGCCCAGTGACGGCACAAACACATGAAAATACTCTTGGTTACATCTGCACAGTTCAAATGTACACCCTGAGAAAAAAATCGAAGGAACATAAATGACTTTATGTGAGAAAAGTCAAGGCCGTAGCCCAAATCGCGAAACAGAAAGAGACCTAATCCCATTCATACTAATAAATAGCATGTATACTATCCCCCACGATTCAAAAGACATGACACAACACATCGGCTGCAAATAAAATGAGAAGGACACAGAATAACACGATCAAGGCAGCATCATTTATGCGCTTACTTCTTTTCAAGCACGCTAACAATAACTGGTTCCCGACTACGTTCTTGCTGTTTAAGGACAGATGACACAGAGTTCGGCGAAATGACATTTTTGAAGGCCAAAACCTGCAAGTTACTTGTATTTTAGCTCTTCCAGTTCCATCGTCCTGAAGTCAATGGGTTTTTGGTTAAATGCCTGAAATAAGGTCTGTGGTGAACACTAGCTCAAGATATTTTCATGTTTTATTCCACAACATAAAATACATCAGTAAAGCTTTTACTAGTCTTGAAAAAGGCAGTTTCAACAGTGTTTTAACAATTGGGCGAAGAGGTTGTCCCGGACATCGTCACACCGGGGGGGACAGATAAACTCGTCCTACCCTTGCTTTCTTTACAGCGTCCTATGTGTTTTATTAATTGCACTCTTACAAACTACACTCTCAGAAAAATAGGTACAAAGCGGGGTCACTGGGAGGACCCTTTTCAGATAAGGTCCACTTTATGTACTTGTTAGTACTATATTTGAGGTACGAAAGTACCTTTAAGGTTCCAATATGGACTCTTTAGGTACAAAGGTGTGCCTTTTGAAAAGGTACTGCCCCAGTGACAACTTTTGTACCTATTTTTTTTTTTCCAGTCTATTCTAACTCAACTTGTAGTGTAAAATGCGTTTAAAAAATACGGAAGAGTTGTGGGTAACATTAAATTCATTTTTAACCTACGTTTATTTTTTCTACTTCTGGCGATTGTATTTAGGCTTCAAAATTCAAAGCTGTGTTTAATTGTGAAGATTATCATGATGAACAAAGCGTGTAAGAATCATGAACTTCTGTTAATCACAGTGCTTATTTTCAGCAATAATCTAAAAGCCAATGGAAAAATCTTATTCGAGGGAACCAGTGTTATACTAACTTCTGGTTGGCCTACAAAAATACTTCAACACACTATTTAATAACAACAAAGTGCATTGCTTAAGATTGGGAAAATCAGAAATTTTGTTCCACTTATGTTCCATCTCTGACTGAATAGCTGAATACTGTTTTATGTCCAATAAGCATTGGCTTTACTGATGGGGCAGCAGCAAGGTGAATCCTGTTCGACTCTTCTTGAAGTCTGCAGCGGTCTGGCCGGGTTTGGTCTCGACGGTGATACTCTTAGGTTTCCCGCTCATGTGTACCTGGAACACTGTAGAGCACACTTTGACCGGCAGTGGAGTGTTCTTCACTCTGGAATAAACACATGACATAATTACTCCAGATCCTAGCCGACGCTGAATGCATCCCATAAATAGCTTGTGACAGCTCTCTCAGCTCCCTGCGGCCTATAAAAAGCAGTCAAAGCTTTGCATTCAATTGTGTTTTTTGCCGTTTTGTAGTGGTTCATGATGAGAATGCAATGAAGGAGACACATGTCCTCCTGACACACAGCTGCAGAGACACGGTGACTCAGCCCTGCCACATGAAACAATAAACCAACTCATCACTCCATGCCTTAATAAATGGCTTCTGTCTAATCAGTAGCACTTGTTGAGACTATTGCTCATATCAAGGATTAAACTTCATGTGCACTACTGTTCAAAAATTTTTTCTTGTCCTCACCAAAGCTGCAAAAATTCAGTAAAAACAGTAATAATTTTAAATATTGCTAAAATTTGAAATTACTGTCTACTGTTTGAATATATTTTTTAAAACGTAGTAAAGCTTGAGGTTGTTAATTTTTTTTGTAGTTTTTGAAAGACATCTCCTATGCTTACCAAAGCTGCATTCATTTGATTAAAAGTACAATAAAACGATAATATTGTGAAATATTATTACAATTTGAAATCACTGTTTTCTGTTTGAATATATTTTAAAATGAAATTCACTCCTGTGATCAAAGCTGAATGTTTAGCATCATTAAAGCAGTCTTCAGTTTCACATGATCCTTCAGAAATCACTCTAATATGCTGATTTGCTGCTTAAGAAACAATTCGTACTATTATCAATGTTGAAAACAGCTGTGCTGTTTAATATTTTTGGTGGAAACTGTGATACATTTTTTTTTCAGGATTCTTTGATGAATAGAATGTTCAACGAACAGCATTTATTTAAAACACATATTTTATAGCATTATACTGTAACAGTAGTCTACAGTAAATTATCCTGCAGAAAACATAACATTTTAATTCATTCTTTAAGCCATGCTAGTTGTTTTTTGACTGTAGAACTAATTTCTTTTGCTCTGTAATAAAACTGACCAAATAATTTATGTGATACAAATAAAAAGACAGAAAAACAAGGCTAAGTGTCTGTATGGTATCCAGTTATACCTAAAATGCACATTCAGGATTTTATCAGCCTATTATATAAGTGGTCCAGAGATGGTAAAGTGGGGCTCAAAAAGTCCCATTTGATGGAGTCAAAAATAATGTTTTATGTAGAACAGAATAGATGAGAAGGGACACCTCTGCTCTCTGATCTTGTCCCTGTTCCCTAAATGCAAAGTCCTCTCGCTTCCTCAGAGCCTTTCAACATGATCGCCAACTCTCAGAGTGAGAGGACAAGCATGGCACACACAATGTCAGAAGTTTACGGGTTTTTAACTGACCTCTAAAAGCCTTTATGTAATGCTGTACTTCGAAATGTTGTTCAATTTCCTGAAATTTTCTGCCAAGTTATTTTATTAATCTAAAAGGTAGGAGAGGCAACGATATATTGTGAATATGGACACAGCTGGATTCTACCATTCAGGTCAGTAAGATTTTTAAAATGCTTTTGAAAGTTTTTGAAAGTCTCTTCTGCTCACCAAGGCTGCATATAATTGTTAAAAATACAGTAAAATAGCAATATTGTGAAATATTACAATTTAAAATGTTTTCTATTTGAATATATTTAAAAATGCAATGTATTCCTGTGACCAAAGCTGAATTTTCAGCATCATTGCTCTAGTCTTCAGTGTCACATCCTTCAGAAATCATTCTAATACGCTGATTTGCTGCTCAACAAACATGAATACTATCAATTAAGAAAACAATTTTGCTGTTTCATACTTTTGTGAATTTTTTTTCAAGATTTTGTGATTAACAGGAAGTTCAAAAGAACAGCAGTTTTTTTTTAAACTGAAATCTTTATAACATTTTAAATGTCTTTACAGCTGTTACGTTTGATCACTTTAATTAATCCTTCTTGAATTAAAGTACTAATTGTTTACACTACTGGTCCAAAAAAAATTGGACCAGTAGTGTACCATAATCATGATGATTTTTGAACATTTTCTTATATTTTTGCAACATAAATGTTTCATTTTATTTCAAAAGATCTCTGGGTTGCATTAACTATAGTAAAACTGGATGGTCTTTTGCCCTCTGTCAGGTTTACTCTTTACATCCCACCCCAAACCATGCAGAGAAGCACTCATGCTTTCCTCATAAGCCCTCCAACAGGTGGATGGCCGCGGGTCACGCAACTCCTCAGTTCTCCTGTTCCCTTTCCACTCAGCTGTTCCCATCAGGGCTCCTAACCACCAACCCTGACCTTCTTCTGATTCACCAACTTACCAGAAGAAGGCCAGAGAAACCCGACACTGGAGGACATTAACCGCTCCCGATTTAAGGTTAAAGAAACAGTTTACCCCGAAAAAAATCTGCCATGAACTCTTTGCATTCATAAACTGCACAAAGAGTTTCCAAAAATGCAACTTTTGTGTTGGCAGTAAATGATGACAGAATTGACATCTTAAGGAACTATTCCTGAGCGATTCGGTAGATCAGTGGCACAGTGGTTTTCGCAGCTCCTCTAAGAACTTCTGGAGGCGTGCGATTCCTCAATGGTGCAGGCTTGCGGTGGAGTTAACCTGCTTTTCCAGAGACATGGCGCCCCAAACAGTGAGAACAGGCTACAGTCGACTGCATTATTTATTGCTATGGAAACCATACGACAGAACTGGGACGCAGCAGCAACTTCGTACGGTTCTTGCGTGCCCTGGAGAACGAATCTTCTTTCATCCATTCAGCGTTTGCACTGCAGCTATAATCACATGTGAGTGCACATCTCCATGTCCGTTACAGTGAATCACTGACGACTCTGTTTTGGGCCGTTCCTGGAAAACACACTTCATTACATATTCCAGATCTGCTATTCCTGCAAGCCCATCCCTAAGAGTGGAAACTGACTCAAGAAAACACACGCAAATGCGGCAGGCTGCGTCCCCGGGGCCCGGCTGTCACTGCGCATACTTTTTGTTTACCATCACACCCTGAGTTTGGGCCCCTGTGGGCTGCGTGTGTTTGTTTGCGGTCTCCTCCTAATGGCCTGTTGAGTACATCACCAGCAAAAGAGGCGAGAGCACTTCTTCTAACAGTGTCCCCTTGAAGATACCATGCTAAATGTTGCATTACTTTATTAAAAATCTTTTTGTCTTTATGATGATGAAATTATTGCACACAATTAGCAGCATTATATGTGATATATATACATGAGTCTCATTTTGGTTCTCATACACAATAAAAAATATATTTTTTAAAGTCATAAATAGATTACTGAAGTACATCTTACAAGAAAATACTATTTGAATTCCACACTTAATTCAAATTGTTTTGGGAAATCAGCTAGCAATTTCTAAGTGAAAATTGTTATCAACAATCGAATCCTTTTTAAAGTGCATTTTTGTTTTTCGGTGACTTGATGTGAGAAATATTTAATATATATGGTGCAAAAAAAGAATTTAGTAATTTGAGACAAACGCACCCTATGTTAAAAATTCTGACGTGAAATTTTCGGCAAAGTGTCCGTTATGGTGCCACGAGACCGTGGGGGTCCCTATTTGGTCATTGTCGCAAACTGCCCGCCGTGTTTGGTGGCCGTTATGCCACCCTAGATCCCTTGGGGTGAGCTCGCTCCGTCAGGCATAAACTTCTGACGCCGGAAACAAAGTCAAAGCGGCAATTACGTCCGAAATTTGCAGACTCGGGAAGAGCTTCTAGTGTTTTTTCGGGTGCCGATTTTGGTACAGGGCGCAATACTTGTCATGAATGGCGCTCCCTCAATGCTCACGGGGAAATAGCTAAGTCTGCTCTCAAATCCACAGGAACCAACAAGGAAACTTTACAATATGTGTATACGTGTTCCTTTGTTAACATGGCATGTGGTAAAATTACGGCTACCCCTGAAGAGGACGATCGTCACTGACCTGCTCCGCCTCTATGCTCTCCTCACATGCTCTGGATAAAGCTTTGTAGAACTAAACAAAAGGTTTCTGATTCTGTTGCTTAGAACTGAATAAAAATAATATATTGTTATTTAATATTAATATATTTTCTGTCCCATTTTATTGTGTTACTTTCAGTAAAACTGGTTCTTTTATTGGCTTGTGTTTTTTAAATTCAGTATCATTAAAATATTTAGTTAAATTAAAAAGTCTTACAAAATTACTTTATATTATATAATAAAATAAATATTTATTACAAAGCATTTTCCGTTTCGGTTTTCGGCCAAGTGCATCCCGAATTTTCAGTTTCGGCCCAGAATTTTTATTTCGTTGCATCCCTACTTCTATCACATATGATAAAAAGGGGCATAATAGGTGGAAATCGTGATGCTTTTTAGAATTCTTTAATAAATAGAAAGCTCTAAAGAACAATTACTTGAAATTAGATTTTTTTCTAGTATTAACTGTCAGTTTCTATCAGTTTAACGCATCTGTGTTGAATAAGTATTAATTTCTTTCAAAAAACAGTAGTATACACTATGTTAATAGATTGACACAAAATGTATATATGTATTTTTAGTAATCTATCCCAGTCAAATACAACCTGAAATCTACAGTACAGTGTATACAATTTATGTAATCATGAAACTTGCATAGTTCGTGTCAACTGCATACAATTCTACTTACAATGCCAAAGTTGAGTGCAATAACCTGCTCTGTAAGCATAATTATTTTAAGGAGAGAATACCAAACAGTCACATAAACAGGCTTGTGTTTTTGTTGTTGTTTTTTTTTTTGCTCTAAGATTCGCTTTTATGACAAACTAAAAGCCTTCACGGCCCTAAAACAAATCACAGCAGTCCTAAGACTCCAGGAGGGACCATTAAGAGTCCATTTAAAACACACTCAGCCACACACACACACACACTCCTCCTCCTCCACTACTCCCCATCATCTCTCCTGCAATCCTAATTAGCACTTCCTCAGCTGCTTGGCAACTATCGTCGGGGCAACATCAGCATCTGCGTCCCACAGAGGTGAGGAGGAACGGGCTGCTTCACTGAGTGCGAGTAGGGGGAAATCAGAATAAACTGCTGGGCCAAAACACATGCTGATCCTCCATGTGATGTGACAAATGTCAACTTCACCATCACCAAAAAGAATGAAAAAATAGAAAATTCTGTCATCATTTGACTTTGCGTGTAACAGACTCAATGTAAGTCACAATTCAGTGAGAACTGCACACACAAATATGAACACTTTTGAATATTCATACTTGTTGCATCATGAGACATTCTTTCGGTGTTACTGACATCAAACCTGGTGGAAAACATGTTGAGAATTTTAATATGTGTAAATGAGAACGGAATTTGAGAGTTCCAGCAGAGAGGAAGCTTTCCAGTGCAGAAGTGCTTAAATTTCAGTCTGTTCCTCATATAAAATGTATCATATGGCTTATATACAGTAATGCACAAGTCACATGGACTTCTAGGTTCCACCACAGAATAAAAAAATTAAAAAGTTTAATTTTGACTTTTTATCTCACAATTCAGAATTTTTTCTTCACAATTCTGTCAATTCTTACAATTTAGAGTCTATATCTCATAATTCTGTTTTTTTCTGCCATTGAATAAAAAAAAAGGTAATTGCAGGGAAACTTTTTTATCTCGCATAATTCTCGATAATTTATATCTCAATTCTGAGTTTATAGCTCAATTCTGAGTTTGTATCTCAATTCTGAGTTTGTATCTCACTTCGGATTTATTCTCAATTCTGAGTTTTGAATCTCAATTCTTAGTTATTCTCAATTCTGAGTTTCTAATCTCAACGTCTGATGATATCCTCGAATTCTGCGGTTTATATCTCAATTCTTAGTTTATATCTCAACTCTGAGTTTTAATCTCCATTCTGAGTTTGAATCTCAATTCTTCTGAGTTATATCTCATCTGTGTTGTAGTGATCTCAATTTCAATAGATTTGATCCATCGAGTTTATATCATCAATTCTGGAGTGATTTCTCAATTCTGCAGTTGGTATCTCAATTCTGAATATATTTCTCATTCTGGGGAGGGGGGGTGAGTTTGGTATCTCATTCTGAGTTTATATCTCAATTCTGAGATTTATTTCTCAATTCTGAGTTTGTATCTCAATTCTGAGTTTATATCTCAATTCTGAGTTTGTATATCATTTCCGAGTTTTATATCTCAATTCTGGAGTTTATTATCTCAATTCTGAGTTTGTCATCCAATTCTGAGTTTATAGCCCATTCGATTTACTTTGTCTCCTTCTGAGTTTTGTGTATCTCATTTCTGAGTTTATATCGTCATTCTGATTTTGTAATCTCAGTTCTGATGTTTTAATATCGCCGATCTGAGTTTGTCTCAATTCTTAGTTTATTTCCCAATTCTGAGTTTATTTATCAATTCTGAGTTTATTTCTCAATTCAGAGTTTATATCTCACAATTCAGAGTTTGGGGATCTCAATTCTGAGTTTGTATCTCAATTCTGAGTTTATTTCTCAATTCTGAGTTTGTATCTCAATTCTGAGTTTATATCTCAATTTTGAGTTTATATCTCAATTTTGAGTTTATATCTCAATTCTGAGTTTTATCTCAATTCTGAGTTTTGTAGCTCATTGCTGTAGTTTATTATCATCAATTCTGAGTTATTTCTCAAATTTTGTTTTTCTGAGTTTGTATTCAATTCTGAGTTTATTCTCCAAGTCGGAGGTTGTTATATCATTCTGATTTTATACGCAATCTGAGTTAGATCTCAATTCTGATTTGTCTCTCAATTCTGAGTTGAGTGAGCTCAATTCTGAGTTTATTTCTCAATTTCTGAGTTTGGATCTCAATTCTGAGTTTATAGTCTCATTCTGATTTTTTTATCTCAATTCTGAGATTTGTAGCTCATTCTGATTTGTTATTTCTAATATCTATTTTTATCATCACTTCGGAGATTTGTATCTCAATTCTGAGTTTTGTATCTCACTTCTGATTTTAATACTCACTTCTGAGTTTATATCTCCATTCGGAGTTTATTTCGGCAAAAATTCTGAGTTTTATCTTCGGAATCTGAGTTTGAAATATCATCAATTCTGGGTTTATTTATCAATTCTGAGTTTATTTCTCAATTCTGAGTTTGTATCTCAATTCTGAATTTATTTCTCAATTCTGAGTTTGTATATCAATTCTGAGTTTATATCTCCATAAGTCTGTTTTTTGTTTCCCCCGACAGAATACAAATCAAAAGTTAATTATGACTTTTTAGTCTCACAGCCTTTGAGTTTAGACAATGTGCTGAATGTGTAAGAGATAAAATCATAAATTACGCTTTATAATTTGATCATGAATATGTAGCGAACTAAAAAGCGGGGAAGAAGGATAATTTTCCAATAGACTTCTCTTTTATGTAACTTTTTAAAGTTTACACACTCCGTCAAGTATGCCTCATGTAAGAAAAAAGCTGCAGTTCAAGTCACAGAAACATAAAGAGGGAGAGTTAATAATAGACCATTTTTCCTAGCTCTGGTGTTTTTTCCGCCCGTTTTATGTACCATCACGCCATTGCTGCCGCTAGCATCGTCTCTCAGCATTATTGAAATGCGTTTGTTATTACCTGGCGTTTATGTGGAACCTGTCCTACACTAATGACATCTATTGACTAAACCTTCAGTGTATAGGATTTATTTATTCTGGAATAATTTGAATGACGCTTAGTGTGCTGAGGGTATGAAGCAGGTTACACCTTGTGTAACAGTTATATATCCACTCGAGACGGTCGGCGGGGCGTGGGAATTTTCCACTGACATAGATTACATCTAGCCTGGTTAATCCTCAGTGACACTAATTGTTCATCTTGGGAAGGTAGTACGAGATAAGCTGCTCATCAGCTGAGTCTGAGAAGATAGTTCCCTTATTGATACACAGCATCACACCAGTGCGGGATTATGCAACAGGCTCTTCCTTCCTATGGGAAGACAACACAACACACACACACACACATACACACACAAAGGTAATTTTGACTTTTTATCTCACAGCTTTGAGTTTAGAAAAATGTCTGAATTGTGAGATAAAAAGTCATAATTACCTTTATTATTATTATTATTACTAGCTTCCATAGACTTCTCTTATGGTACTTTTTTAAAGTTTAACAACTCCTGGTCAAAGTATGCATCATTGTACAGAAAAAAGCAGCATTCAAGTCACAGAACATCAAGAGGAAGAGTTAATAATGACCATTTTCAGTTTTTCCCCACTATATTCCATTCAAGCCATTGCTGCCCTACAGCGTCTCTCATCAGCATTATGTGCAATGCTTTGTGGAACTATAGTCATACACTAATGAAATCTATTGACTAACTTTCAGGATAGATTTTATTCTGGAATGATTGAATACATTTTAGTGGCTGAGGGACTTGATGAAGGCAGTAACACCTTGTGTAACAGTTATATAATAATATATTTCTTCACATAGATTACATCTAGCCTGGTTAATCCTCAGTGACACTAATTGTTCATCTTGGGTGAAGTATACGAGATAAGCTGCTCATCATCTGAGCCTGAGGAAGAAGTTCCCTGTTTGATACACAGCGATAACACCAGTGCGGTATTACGCAACAGTCTCTTCCTTTCCTATGGGATTAACAGGCACCACCACAGAACAAACACACACACAAACACACACACCAACCGCACACACGCACACACACACACACACACACACACAATAGATGTCACACATGGCAACAATAGAGGCTGATTATTCGTTGTCATAATTCTGCCGCTGACCACAAGCACAAACCTCGTTAACCCAAGTGACACATACAACACACCTTACCTAACAGATTCGCTTCACATACACAAGCCCACCAACATATACATGACTTGGTTGTTAGCGGACAGTTCAACGTAGTCAAAATCTACACTAAATCATCAATAAGTTTAGGTGCAGTAAGAGTTTTTATTTGTTGCAGTTTTAATTCTCGTGTTGAAGCAACGGATCCAAAATTGATCGAAGTGAGAGTAAAGACATTTAGTAGTGTCGTGTCTTTAACTTATATATTCAGTAAAAACTACCTGCTGAATGAAATGTTGTCAGGCTTTTATCAAAAATAAAGCAGCACAACTGTTGTCAACACTGATAATGATCAGGAATGTTTTTTGTGAGCAACACATCAACATATTGAATGTGGAATATTAGATTTCTGAAGGGATCAGTGACTCAACAGACTGGAGTAATGACGGGCTGAAAATATCCAGCTTTAACACCCCCAGAATAAATTTCTATTTTAAAACATATTTAATATAAACAGGTTTAGCTTGTATAGCATAACGGACTCTTTCACCAGCTTATCCTTATATTTTTTCAAAAACATTATGAAAATTGGAGTTGTTCCCTATTAAAGGTGAAGTGTGTCACTTTTCATTTCAAAATTGCAAAAATAATGATTTTTTAAATTATTTTAATGATAATGATTTTTTAAATGGTTTAGTTTACAAACAGAAGTATTGGGGAAGTTTTAACAAAGCAAAAAATGACACGTCACCTTCAAGTCCATTTTAATATTTGTAATATTTCATTCATTTTATTTATAAAAGCCCTAAATCCCAATTTTACTTATTACTACTACAATTAATTGTTGATTTATCAAAGTATTTTTTCTTATAAAAATGTGTGTCCGTAAATCTTGCGTCAACTCTGTTACTGTACCATATTTTGCCTTTAAATTGGTGGGATTATCTCCCACAACTATGTAAGATACAGGAAATTATGTCACTTTCCTTCACTGATAAGATCTGAAGCACTGAAAAGTATGTGTGCTCTCTCTGAGAAAATATTTTTATCCAAACATTTCTTATACCAAGAGTTATTTTGAAGAACATCAACCCTGTTACCATAATATCAAAAGGAAAACAAAATATATTACTGATCACAAATCGAGTTATTTAAAAGGTATTTTAATCATGATTTCATTAGTGCCATGTGCTCTTAGCATTTATGCTAGCAAGTGGAGTTTTTGGCAAAAATAAAATAAAATTGTAAATTCTGTTACCGTCAAACTCTGTTACAGAGGTAGAGTAACAATGCTGACAATAGTGTAGCAGAATTGACAGTCCACCGGATAATTCTGTCAATTCTGTTACTTTACAATTCTGTTTCTTAAAGGGTCAACTCTGTTTATGAACCATTTTCACAAAAACTATACAATTGTTGTTTAAAATCTAATAAACATTATTGATTTATTTTTCCAACCTTGTAATATTTCAACATTTCTTTTTTTTTAGCTGGATATTGTATATACTGACCATTTTTCAGATTAAATATTTCTCCAAGGGACATTCGGTGAAGACATGGTATTTATTTATTTATAATTTAAGGGTCCATTATGCTTTTGTTTCCAACTTTTTAATTTTAGATCCAATGTGTATTGTGTATTTTGGGCATAAAAGAGAATCTCGAAAGTACAAAATCTCAAGTTCCACTCCAATGGCGATATTTCAGTTGGTTTTGAAATCCCTATTTCAGAAAGTCAAACGAATGGCTCGTTTGGACTACAGCGTTTGTTTTCCTGGTTTTGTGATATCACAAAGCGGCTCATTAGATTTTCATTACAAATAATTCCCGCCTACAGTAATTCTAATGGTTGGGGGGTGGGGAGAGGTTGTGGTTAGAACGCTTGGTTGAGCGAGTGCATCAGACGAGACGACGAAGAAGAAGTTCTGCTGCAGACTTTTTGCTCATAGCACATGCAAAAGAGAGCTCTGTGCTGTAGGGCTTCAAATTTTCGGCATGGAGTCGTAGAAGACAATGCTTAAAGTCCAGACACGACCATACGCTGGTCACCTGGCAAAGAAAGCGGACATACGCCGACCGCGCGCCGGTGTGGCTACACTCATAGAACATATTGTAGGTTTGAATTTTAAAGAAGAAAGAATTTTAAAGAATTTAAAGAAAGTGACAAAGAACGAATGCTGTGCTTCTCGTCCGTGATGCGACGAACATCTTTCAAGGGAGCAAGGGCGTGGTAGTTACGGGAAACAACCGATCTAAGCTGTTCTCACTCACAACGCACTGTGACGCTACCAATCAACACACTTTTTAGTTTTTATCGAAAGCGGACCTTCATCAAGTCGACTATCCAGCCGCTTGTGCAGGATGGGGAGAAGGTATTGATTAATAATGTAAATTATTTGAAAAGAAATTCGTTTATTGAACCACCAAGCTGAGACATGTTCTAGTACAAACTACCCCCCAAAACAAAATCAAACTTGACAAAGAGCATATAGGACCGACCTTAAAGGATGCATAGGTAAATTAAAGTCTCAGTTCCAAATGGTTTGATGTAAGGAGTTTTCTGTTTGTGTAATGAAACAAGAAGGATTTTCCCTGTTATGATTTATTGTTATTTCTACAAATTGGCTAATTTGTCCGTAACAGAGTTGACAAACAATACAATAAAGACTTGTAACTTGTGTTTGGCAAGCACTGAATTATTAAAACTGAATATGTTTTCAATAAGATACTGGAAAGAATTTCTGTTAATGAAATGTTTTTTTCTTCTTACCTTTAGAATGCCAAATGTATCTCCAATTAATAGAATCACCATGTATATATACTGAACAAAATTATAAACGTAACACTTTTGTTTTTGCCCCCATTTCTCATGAGCTGAACTCAAAGATCTAAGACTTTATTCAAGTCACCCAAAATGCTTTTATCTCAAATATTTTATCACGAATCTGTCTAAAATCTGTGATTAAGTGAACACTGCTCCTTTGCCGAGATAATTCATCCACCTCACAGGTGTGGCATGTCAAGATGCTGAGTAGACAGCATGATTATTGCACAGGTGTGCCTTAGGCTGGGCACAATATAAGGCCACTCTAAAATGTGCAGTTTTTACTGTATTGGGGGGTCCGAAAACCATTCAGTATCTTGTTTGACCACCATTTGCCTGCAGTGCAACACATCTCCTTCGCATAGAGTTTGATCAGGTTGTTGATTGTGGCCTGTGGAATGTTGTTCCGTTCCTTTTCAATGGCTGTGCGAAGTTGCTGGATTTTGGCAGGAATTGGAACACGCTGTCGTATACGCCGATCCGGAGCATCCCAAACATGCTCAATGGGTGACATGTCCGTTGAGTATGCTGGCCATGCAAGAACTGGTATGTTTTCAGCTTCCAGGAATTGTGTGCAGATCCTTGCAACGTGGGGCCGTGCATTATCATGCTGTAAAATGAGGTGATGGTTGTGGATGAATGGCACAGCAATGGGTCTCAGGATCTTGTCACGGTATCTCTGTGTATTCAAAATGGCATCAATAAAATGCACTTGTGTTCGTTGTCCATAACATACGCCCGCCCATACCATAACCCCACCGCCACCATGGGCCACTTAATCCACAACGTTGACATCAGCAAACCGCTCACCCACACGAGACAGGGCATGACGCCATACACTGCTGTCTGCGATCTGCCCTGTACAGTGAAACAACCGGGTTTTTTATTCAATCCGTGAAGAGACACCCTCTCCAAAGTGCCAGAGGCCTCGCATGTGACATGTTGCCCACTCAAGTCCTGTTACACGAACAGACCGTGCAGTCAGTCGAGAACCCGATGAGGACACGAGATGCGATGACTCTTCCCTGAGACGGTTTTCCTGGACAGGTTTTGTCATAATCTTTGGTTGGGCAACCCGATTGGTTGCAGAGCAGACAGTTTGCTGGTCTCAGTCGATCTTGGAGGTGAAGATGCTGGATTTGGAGGTCCTGGGCTGGTGTGGTTACAAGTGGTCTGCTGTTGTGAGGCCGGTTGGATGTTTTGCCAAATTCTCTGAAACGCCTTTGGCTTATGGTAGAGAAATGAACATTATATTCACGGGCAAAAGCTCTGGTGGACATTCCAGCAGTCAGCATGCCAATTGCACGCTCCCCCAAAACTTGCGACATCTGTGTCATTGTGCTGTGTGATAAAACTGCACAATTTAGAGTGGCCTTTTATTGTGGCCAAGCCTAAGGCACACCTGGCAATAATCGTGCTGTCTAATCAGCATCTTGATATGCAGCACCTGTGAGGTGGATGGATTATCTTTGCAAAGGAGAAGTGCTCACTAACACAATTTAGACAGATTTATGAACAATATTTGAGAGAAATAGGCCTTTTGTGTGCATAGAAAAAGTCTTAGATCTTTGAGTTCATGAAATATGGGGGCAAAAACAAAAGTGTTGCGGTTATAATTTTGTTCAGTGTATATATAGTATTTAGATCGTAAATATTATGATACATATATTCCTGCTTAAATATATCCCATGGTTATACCTTATTACAGAACCACTAGAAAATGTAAAGGGACAACTAGGCCATTATTCAAATGTGTATTTCCAATGTGCACTCGAAAAAATATTGGTCAAGCATATTCGATGTTATGGTTGCAACAGTCTAGTCTAGACTTACATTTCAGCAATTTTGTGTAAGTCACATTTACCTTCCTTAAATGAATTACTGTATTTCTGTGATCATAAAGCAACTCTGGTGTTGTATTAGAAAGCCACTGTCTGATGTTCTTATATTTGGTATTAAACCACCGCTGAAAAAACGTCAGTACTATGACACATATCTTAAAAACATTATGATGCTCCTCTACAGAGACATCCCTCATATTCTCTGCATTCTGATGATACTATTACTTCAATTTCTGGCATCCAATTCTGTATCTATGCTTTATTGCTTGTTAAAGCTGATCTATTTAGGTGAAAGAAAATACACAACTGGTCATTTTTGGGGAATAGTTAAGAAGACACACAAGCTCTGCTAACCCTTTGGTTCCAGAAGCTCTCACAGACTCACACGCCTCGAACTTTGGCCAAACCGTCCCCCACCACACCACACACACACACACACACACACACACACACACACACACACAGGTGCACACACACACACACACAACACACACAAACACACACACACACACCACACACACACACACACACACAACAGCTGTCTCAACAGATGCCAACTAGGGGTTTTACTACCCAACACCACACACACCACTCAAGCTGCACAGTCTTTCCCCAAACAAACACACATGACACAGTCATAATGTCAGCGTGAGTCAGGTGAGGGTGCATGACCCCCGGAAAGTCACGAGTTTAAAGACAGGCATAAACAGAAATGCATCACCGTTTTGAATTGGATCCAGACATTTCAGATTAACCGGAGCTCTCAGCTTCATGCAAGGAGAATGTGCACTCTAAAGTCATTAAATATTAACAAACTATAATCCCATCAATAAGAGAGATTTGATCAAGTTGAGAACAATGAGAGAAGACTGTTGAAGTGCTTAATAACACAAGCACACTTTCTGATAAACATTCATTAAAAGGATTTGTTATTTTTAGATGATACATGTAAGAAATGATAAAGTATTAATACTTTGTGGCTGTCAAACGTTAGTGGATGATGCTGACAGTTAATGTGATTCTTTACACTTATGGTTCCTCTGCTAGGACACCAGTGTGAACTTGACTTCATATTCATACATCCACTGAAATCACCCTGAGACCAGCTTGGCAAAAGCTTTGCTACAGTTCATACATATTTTATGCACCAATTCCTATATAACTCCTACGGGTCATAGCACATTTTGCTGCTGTCTTAAAATTGAGTTGGAGATGAAAGATCATGAGAAACATGTTCAGCTAATCCTGTCAATCACAAAGCACATTTATCGTCACGCTTGTGAAAAATCATCCAGGATTTCTCCAATATCCCAACTCAACCTCCATCTTTCTTCATTTTAATAATGCATTAAATATCGTTTAATCATTATTAAGTAGTCTGGGGGAAGATCTGGAGCGTGAGTTGAATCTCATCTCACTCAATGATTACACTAATGTGAAATTTAGCTAACCAAGAGATGTCTATGTTTTTTCAAAAATGGTTACTCAACGTGCATTACTATTGTTCAAAGACTTTATGTTTATTTGTCAGTTTCACAAATGATTCAAATGCACATCAGAATTAAGTACCTAAACCCACTGCAATAGTGTACATTACAGAGATGCTGGACTGAATTGCTGTGAAATAATAAAATCATTATACAATTGATCAAATATTTGTAATTATACAGAAAAATGAAAATGCTACAGTAAAAACCTGTTAACTGGTTCACTCTAACTTTCCCTACTATATGGTGAAAAATTGTAAATGGTGATGTGCATTATTTGTAATGTTACTGTAAAATACTGTAAAATGTATGGTTTTTGAAAGCAAAAACAAAAAAGTGAAAGGACATTTATAGCCCCTGTGCGACATATTATGTATAGTATTTTTAATAGATGTTTGTTTGTATTTTTATATCAGTAATGTACATTAGGATGTTTA
The DNA here is from genome assembly GCA_018155175.1 of Sinocyclocheilus anophthalmus. Taxonomy (NCBI): domain Eukaryota; kingdom Metazoa; phylum Chordata; class Actinopteri; order Cypriniformes; family Cyprinidae; genus Sinocyclocheilus; species Sinocyclocheilus anophthalmus. The sequence continues at coordinate 48,051 of JADLZN010004134.1, forward strand.
GTGTTATATTATCTGTTATTTAGTGAATGATTATTGCATTATTTTAGTGCTGTGTGTTACCCTGATGGTTATATATGAAATACATATACGAGTATTAATTATGATGAGCTCTGATTCATCATGTGAATTTCTGTTCTGGATTTCTTGTATTATCAAAGTGGCTATGTAGAAGTAGATTCAAGTAGATTGGTAATATTAACATTACATCACTTACAGAAATATACGATTATAATTTGTAAACTATATATGGCGTTATACCTGAAAAACTGTCTCTGGCAACCTCAGCTGCAAGGTTTTTTTTATAATATACAGCACAGGAAATTTTATTACAGTGTACACAATGTCAATGATCTTAAGTTCTTCTATTTGTATACCATTCTTACTTTTGCAATCCCAAACAGATTGTTATTACAGTAAATTCTAATGATGCTCAAATGCAACCTGCAGACTTTTATGCCATGTCTGTCCTGATTTTAGGGGAAATCTGGTTAGATATTGGGTTAAGACTTTGTTAGTTTGGAAGAATGTTGTTTCAGGACCAACAAGACTCTCTGATCCAGGAACATGACCTACTTGGCAAACTACAGTCACCTTCTGTTTAGAGTTGGCGAGGGGTTATTTTTTTTACATCAGTTTAACTGAAATACCTCACATATGGTTCAAAATAATCCATCTTGTCTTGTTTTTGTGCTTAACATTCTCCTTATCATTATGACCTTCATGAAAAAGGAAAAATGTAATCTAGTTTTTAAAGCAATGAAAGTGGTGCTGCGTCTCTGCTGTGGGGATCGTGTGAACTGCACGTGTGTGCTTTGTCATCTGTTCTCCTGCCCACGCCCCCCCCCCCACACACACACATGCTCACACACTATTTGCCTTCCTCCACACTTCCTCAGGCCCCTGTGACGTCTCCTTTTGATGATGTCGTAAAGGGGGCATGACCCCACGCATTGACTTGCAGATGGCAGCACAATGGCTTTAAAGCAGACGTGCAGGAGCAGTGATTACAGACACCCACTGACGAACACACACACCCCACACCTGCCACACACACAAACAGTGTATACACAACCGGGCTGCTATCTGCCCCAGGACCGAATATTGTCTCCCTCTGGGCCAGTTATGTGAGGAACCTGGAAATGCCATCGCATGAACGAGCATCTCACAACATGGATGCATATGTGTGGATGCGATGAAGTGGGTATCTTTAAAATCAAATCATGATGTAAATACATATAAATGTCCAAGTGACGCATGTCAGAGACTCTTTGTACACCACCATTCAAAATTTAGGGTCGGTAAGATTTTTAAATAATTTTTGATCACCATGAGGTTACGTTTTATTTGAACAAAAATATGGGAAATCATTTTGTATTTGTATTAATTGTCAAATATATTGTATTTCTGTGGTCAAAGCTGAATTTTCAGCATCATCATTACACAATGACCTTTAGAATCCGTTCTAATGTACTATTTAATCTCTCAGAAACGTTCTTAACTATTTCAATGAAGAAAAACCGTGGCTGTTTCATATTTTAAGTTGAAACCGGATTATTCCTTTTACATTCTCAGGATTCTTTAATTAATATAACGTTCAAAAGAACAGCATTGGTTTGAAATACAAATATTTTGTAACATTATAAATGTATTTAACTTGGGTTCAATTTATTGGATCCTTGATGAATTAAAATTGGTTCAACTGTAATGTATTTTAAATGATATATTTTATTGTAAAGCACTGTGTAACTTTATTTTGAAAGGTGCTATATAAATAGAAATAAATATGAATTGAAATAAAAAAATTAAAAGGTATCAATTTCTTTCAAAAAAATAAAATAAATAAAAATATTTAAAAAAAAATCTTACGCACCACAAAATTTTGGCAGGCACTTTACCTCATCAGCTGACTGTTTCCAATAAAGCAACACATTTCCTGGCCTCTGACAATAACCTTTTAAACTATGACACTTTAAACATTTCAACTTATGAAAATCTTTGAATTAGAAGCTAATTAATTAATCCAAATGAAATGTTTCATTGTTCGCCAGGCAAAATCTTAGGTCTGATCACTTAAATTGATCAAAAACAAGCCGATCTGAGGAATGATTAGCACAAATAGTGAGGGATGAACCACATAACTAAACGTACTAAACTAAAAGTTCTTAGAAATGAACTCTTTGTATTCACATTGGTTTTATATGGTTTTGAAACACTTTTATCCCATTTTCAGCAAATGACGAAACTAATGATTCGAAAAATGTCACATGGTATGTATTCATTACACCTTAAATTACGCGTATAATTGCATATATCTTAATCATTAGCCATGTTATTATGTTATACAAATCGACGTAAAAGCATTTTAACAAGTATAATAAATAGTGAATCAATATTTGCCATTTATGAGGTTTCTCCTAAAATTACGATATGATGACTCGTTATGATATCAGAGTTTTGTATCACCACTATTTTGTTTTATCACAATGTATTGGAATGAATTGAATCAACACCGGAACTTAATAACTACATTGCTGCCTACTGTAGAACTGCTTATAGCTGAACTGACCTCGTTTCAAACTGGTGAACTTCACACTGTTATTGATCTAAACTGACTTGAGCTAAATAAAGACACTATTGTCTTTTGGAGCTGCTTAACAGCAGAATCTGAACTGTCTCCACAGTTGAGATTCTGCTACTTCCCTGTTTATCTCTCTGAAATTGCTTTGATGCAATCTGTATTACATAAAGTGCTACAGAAATTAAGGTGACTTGACATTTTTTTTCCTCATGCCGCCCAAAAATGCTAAAATGAATTTCAATTCAGAATTTGAAATCATAGACATGTTAATAATGGAAACTGTATATTCAATCAATCCTCTGTATGAATCTGTACATTTTGAAAAAATTATTAGATCCTAATACTATGGGCTTGTTTAAATCCTCAACATGAAGAATGAACAAAAGTAATAGTGATGCTTGCCTTAGTAGCAGAAATTCTTCCACAGTACCCACAAAATGTTGACGCTGGAGGTTATTGGCAGGGACTCTTACCGTGTAAAGTGGTCTGTGAGGCTGCCCACCAACTCCCCTACACGGTCCTGATTTGGGTTGAGTTGACCCCTCTGTAGGTGCACTAGAAAGTCATCCTGAGAGGCAGTATGTAGCGCCACCATCTGGTCACTGCCACTTGTTACGCTCACACCAACCACCTGTGAGATTGAAGGGAGTGTAAAACAGCAATACAAACACATGAAAACATATTAACACGCTGCATAGCATGTGTTGCTGCACAATGAAGTCGAAGCATGTGCGTCCAATAAATCCATCTTTCCTGAGTCCGACAGATCCATTTTTCTGCCAACCACTGGCATTCAGTCAACCTCTGGCTTTGCAATCAGAGTAAAAGCTCATTCCCAACACAATCACTTCCTGCGCTTCAGCACACGATTGACTCCGTAACCTTGCGAATTAGTAATCTGCTGGAAATAATCGTGAATGAATGACTTGATTGTTGCAGTTACTCAAAGAGTGTGACCAATCGACGTTGTGCATCAGTGAAATGTGTGCCTGGCTGGTACGCATGACTCTGAGATTAGAAACGGTCCTGGGGATGCTGTCGCATGAGCATGCACACCCATGTGCGTTATATGCTTTAAAATCTCATGGAATCATGCCCTAACTGTGGCAGATACACATTTGAATATGCAGTCTCTTGTAGGAAAAATATTGATGATTCATCCTGCACCGCACATATATTTTTGTCCAATTAAACGGTCCCTAAGAAAAAAAAAGTTCCCAGTAATATTGCCAGCAGCCAACTTACGAGTGTCATTTTATTATTTACAGAGGCAAGAGAAATTATGTGAACCTATTGGTATTGGTTGTTTTTCTGCATTAATTAGTAATGCAATGTCATCTGATCTTCATCAAACGCAAACAATTAAAATCTTTTATGTCTTTATTGAACATTAAACATTCACAGTACTGTGGAGAAAGTAAGTGAACTTTACCTATATTTGCCTACCTAGTCCCTTGCTTGTCACTATTCTTCAGAAACAAATCATCCAGGTCCAGCACATTCTTTGGTTTTCCAGCATATTGTGCATATTTGAACCTTTTACAGCAATGACGGTATGACATTTTATGACCAATTAATGCAGAAAACCAATTCCAATGGGTTCACATACTTTTTCTCACCACAGCATATACTATTACAGCATTTTTTTAATACTGCGATTTAATGTTTATTTTTATATTTTCAGTTTTATTTTGTCATTTTATTAGCCTTTTAAACATAGCTTGAATTTTATTTTTATTTCAGTTTTAGTAATTCAACTTAAACTTATTTCAGATAGCTGCCAAGGCAACATTTCTAATTTTCAATTTTTCTTTTTAAAGTTCAAGTTTCATCTAATATTTATATTTTGATATTTATATTTCAGCTTTATTTAAATTACCAAAAACAATTTTTAATAGTTTTAATTTTAGTTAACAATAAGAACACTGCGAGTAAAAAAATCACAGGCTATGTTCAGAATGTAATACTAGAAATATTATTTTCATACTGCAAAGTACTTTTTAAAAATAGTATGTGAAACAGTAGGTATTATTCCACAATAAATCTTTTTTTTTACCCAATTATTTGTATAATGTCTTGATATTTGGCGGTCCAATCAAACAAGAAAGTTTGAAAGTTTTATTTAAAAAATATATTTTTTAACATTATTTCTTGTTTAGTCAAAACATCAATAAGATGGCTTACTGCATTATAGAGCTAATAAAATAATAATGCATATTGTGCACTGTATGTGCACAGTATGGCTGTGACAAAACTAAAGCCTCTTGGCTATTTAAAAAACAGGCCTTCTTTATGTTCAAGGGGTCTTTTGAGGTTCATTAAAGGCCAGTGTGTTGTTCTGAGTGTACATTATGAACAGCAGTAGGTGCGTCACCACTGTGCCTGCAAGAAACAGAGTGATCAGGCAGCGTTAAGCCTCTTTACTGCCACTTGGATGGACACACCCACAAAACATGCGGGAATCTACCCACACACAACACACACACACACACAGACACACACACAACACACAACCACACAACACACACACACACCACACACACACACACACAAACACACACACCACACACAAAGGTAATCGCTCGGTGCCCTGCAGTACATGCGGCTGACCTTGCTGTCTGAGATTTTGAGAAATGAGGGTGGGCTTCCTGCAATGTGTTCCATTCAAACAGACACACACATACACACAAAGACCTCAATTTTGCTGTGGATTTCAAAGATGCAACACATAATTAACTGTGATAAATGATAGAATAAGTATGGAATGGATAAAAGGATAGCTCGGGTTCTGGATGTGATTGGTCAAACAGAGTAAATTAAAACAAAATAAAATAAAATAAAATCCTGTTCAAAGTATTGGGGTCGTAAGATTTTTTTTATATGTGTGAAAGAAGTATCACCAGTCTGCATTATTGATTTAAAAGGTTAAAACAGCAATGAAATGATCCTTTTTTTTTTTTTTTTTTCTCTGAAATATTTTTACCCGTTGAAAAAATAACTCACTACTATTTTAATATATTTTAATAATGTAATTTATTCCTGTGATCAAAACTGAATTCAGCCTTCATTACTCCAGTCTTCAGTGTCACATGTTCCTTCAGAAATCATTCTAATATGATGATTTACTGCTCATGAAACAGTTCGGACTATTATCAATGTTGAAAACAGTTGTGCTGCTTCATATTTTGTATTTTTTTTTGCAAATGTTATACATATTTCTTTGCAGGATTGATTATTAACTAAAAACAGATCGATTTAATGCATATCCTTTTTATAAACAACACTGCAGCTACTTAATGCAAACGTTGAAGTAGGTATAAGTATGATGTTTTAAAAACGCATTTAACTGCACACATGATTATAATAAACGGGGCTGCTTTTCCCAAAAGCATTGTAAGCCTAAATACATCGTAGACTCATTGAAACCAATGGAGCTACAATAAACGTAGGTTTACGATGCTTTTGGGAAATGTAGCCCTGAACAAATACAAAATACTATATATTTATGGTTATAGTTATCATAATAATTGTGAACAGGCTGTAGGGTTGCCCTGTCTGTGTCTGCTGCTCTAGAATATCAGCTGACACGATCAGCCCCCTGTGCCACACAGAGCGTAGTGCGTCAGTCTGTTTTTTTTGTTTTTTTTCTTTTTCTTTTTTTTTTTTTTTTTTTTTTTTCTCTTTCTGGTGGTGAAATTAGATTAAAACCCACAATGTACAATATCCTTGTCTGGGACTGTCTGAACCCATCCTGTGTGGCTTGACCAGAGAGGCTTGTGAAAGTTCATAATATGCTCTCGGATAGTGACCCATTTGGTGCAGGGCTGCTGACGTGGCTGTGAGATTATAATAGAGCAAATCTCATAAAATCGGTCAGGACATGTCCAGGTCATACTGCAGCGCAAAATTTTGCTTTGAAAAACTGCAGCCTATTTTAGGACCGGTAAGATGTCTTTTGCATTGTGACATTATTTTCATGACAATCAAGCACAATCCCATCCTTATTCTCATTATTTAAATTGTATTTAAATGGTAAAGTATTTATACTTTATGGCAGTGCTAGGGTTATAATAGTTAACAAACTAAAACAATAAAAAGGTAATTTCTTCAAATAACATAAACATTGATTGAAATAAAATAAATGTATAAAACAATACAATAAATAAATATTTGTATAAATCAACAACACGAATATGAAATAAAAACAAATATGAAATATTCCTAAAATAAATTAATAAAATAGATAATATATATATATAAGATTTAAAATATGTATCTATTTTTAAACATTTCTATTTTTATTTATAAGTACTAAAATACCAAAAATACATAAACTAAAACTAAAAAACTTAAAAAACCTAGCCATATTTAAAAAAATAAAAAAGATAAGAGAAGATATATATATATATCTTCTTTTCATTAAAATTTTTCAAGTAAAGTTATTAATATTTTTTTATATATATATATATAACAAATGAAAATAAATCTAATTCAAATATTAACAAAAACTATAATAGTATATAAATAATACATTTACAATAATTTTAATAGGATTGGTTGGATGCCATTTATTTACACTGGTTTTATAATAATAATAATAATAATAATAATAATAATAATAATAATAAACAAAAACTACCACAGTTAATCCCTTTATACAATTGCATGTGGTTGGTTTATTGATACAACACATTATTTGAGAATCACCACTGAGAAAAATTAAAATTAAAAAAAGTATTAAAAAAGTGAAATGTCCAGATGCATTACAAAATAATGCTTGTAATAAATGTGCTTAATTGTCATCAAAATAATGTATAAATTGCAAATAATCATGATGCTCCTTAAAATAAGCTTTATTTCCTTTGTGCATTTTTATGTATTATCTATCTTAGAATTTGGGGTGAAATAGGATTTTTGTGAGATTCACTTAGCAGTATACAAACTATTTTTTTTTCTTGCGCTATTCTGGTATCTTTTGAATATTCAAATCTGTAAACAGCACAATGACAGCTGTAGCATGGAAATTATGTGTTAAAGAGTGTGTGTGCATAATTGGCACGATTCAGTGCTATACTGCAGCTCTTGCTGAACTGCCCAATCGCTTATCTCTGTCTCTCGCTCTCTGAGACGTCTGGTCCTGCTTCCGCTCGAGACGTGTGAAACATACAGATATGGTAAAAATGGCAGGTTTAATGTGTGTATGTGATTGTGAAGTGGAGCTCAGACTGCAGTGCTGCACTGTGTGTCCAAATCCCTCTCTCACTGTATCGCATCTGAGAACGTAGACAGAATGTAGGTCAGACAACTCACACACAGACTGTTCTGGTCACTGAATTCACTCCGACGCAGCCAGAAGTTTGTGAATGACCCTGTTAAACCATCTGACGTGGCTGGTCATATGGAGCATTAGTGCTGTCATCTAATAAGAGAGACCAGTTGGTAGTTGTAGGCAAAAATCCATAAGCTAAAGACAAGGGACACGTGCTACGGAGAGTCAGGAGACAGCGAGTCTGCAGCAGACAGATGCATTGACCCACATTGCACAGTTACATAAAACAAAAACAAAACCCAGACAATGACAGATACCAAGACATGTCTGCTTTGTTTTTAAGGCTTCATTTCACACTCTTAAGAATAGTTTTCATTTAAGTTCTTTTGGAAACCAAAAATGGTTCTTGCATAAAAATGCTCCGAAACCCCCCTTTTTGGACCCTTTATTTCTAAGAGTGATATGCATGTTAAAGTGTGTGTGATTGGGTGTTCATATGCCTGAAATACTTACTGAATCAAGTGATATTCGTTTTTGCACTTTAAAGTGTTTTTTGGGCTCCAGCCTGTAGATATGCTTGTCTGTGATGAGTAAAGCTCTGTCCTTTGTGTTGTTGAACCAGTTGAGCTGGAGAAAAGAGAGATCAGGAGAGAGAAAAAGCAGAAATTAGGGGAACTAGCTTCCTCTGTCTGAGCTTGACTACAATTATAAGTTACAACGATATTCAGGGCTTATTGAAATTCATGAGCAACCTTTGCATAAGCACCGTTGGTATGTTTATGTACTGCTCCTCTATTGTACTGCATGTTCCTGCCTTTAAAAATAGCTTATGAATTTGGGTTGGTGGTGTGGCTGAGTCTCGCTGGGAAGGGAAGATAAACTGGACCAATGGTAGCAGCATCTATAGCTGCAGTGGTACGATAGAGAGTGTGTATTACAGTCTTTGCTCCAGGCAGTCAAACACGGAGCACTCGGCTGTGCTTGTGATCTCCATGTTGGCTACGGTCAGAGGCATTCATGACATGAGTGAGAAAATGAGAAAGTGAATAAGACTTGGAGTTTGGTGAAAGAGGGTTGTGTGTGTGTGAGAGAGAGAGAGAAAGACTATCGTTTTGTCATGTTTATCCTACATATTAACTGTATGTTACTTTTTTTTCTTGGTTCACTCCTCATAATGTAATCTTATTTTATTTTGCATTTCTATTAATGTTTTTCTGTTAATAGTACTTATTTACTCCATTCATACTCACTCCTTCACATTGTTATTTTATTTGCTAACATTGCTCGTTTACTCCATTTGCACTATTGTTATTTTGTTTTATTTGCTAATATTGCTTGATTGTTTCATTCACACTATTAATCATTTATTTTATTTTATTTTATAACATTGCTTCGATACTCTAATCTCACTGTTGGAATTTTACTTTATTTGTTAACATTGGTTGTTAACTCAATCTAAATATTATATTATTTTATTTGCTAATATTGCTTCTTTATTTCATTTGCACTATTGTTTTTTTGTTTATTTGCTAATATTGCTTGATTATATAATTCACACTATTACATATTTTTTAATTGAATTTTATTTTTACCATTGCTTGTATAATCTCACAGTTGGAATTTTACTTTATTTGTTAACATTGCTTGTTTACTCCATTCGCACTATTGTTATTTTATTTGATAACATTGCTTGTTTACTCCATTCGCACTATTGTTATTTGATTTTTTAGATAATATTGCTTATTTACTCCACTTGCACTATTGTTATTTTACTTTGTCAATATTACTTATTTACTTTGCTTAGTTATTTTAGATTATTTTACTTTATTTCTGTTGGCTTTTTCACAGTTTATTCCTTTTTTTCCGCCATTGTTATTTTACATTATTTCTTAGTTCAGCTATACCCTGCAAATGCTTTAGCAATACAAATGCACAGTTTTTGTCATTTAATAACAGTGAAATTGAAATGTAAAAAACCTACCATCCTGACAGAGCATGAAAAGAGGACCTGGCTGTACTGGTCTTTGTTCTTCAGCTCTTTAGTGATGCGCACAAAGTTGGTGCTCGTCAGAGGAGAGTCTTTTGCCTGCAGCGGAGAGACGCATTACTGGATTTATGACACTAAATTCTGAGAAGCTTAGTCACACAAGCAACACAAACAACAAGCACACTTATGCTTCCATGGTTTCCTTGATATCAATTCAAATCAATGCACGACGGGTTTAAAAACACTGTCATCATCGTCACCAGCCCACTCCACTAATGCGTCAAACAGACATGACACCTTATCTGCAACAACAGATTCTCAACAGTGCTTCATAAATAAGCTTTTGACTCATTTAGATGACCTGAAAACTTCAAAGGTCTTTTAAAGCTCATCTGTTGTAGCCGATTTAAACTGCGACGACAGGAACGAGCATTCATGTATTTTGTGAGCTCTAAAAACATGTGTTGTGAAATACAGAAGTCACAATAAATGTTGCTGAGAAAAAATCCTACAGAATTCTTAGAAAGAAAAGAAAGCTCTTCTTCGAATACTGTATAGAGCACATGGACTTGCTCTTCATTTCACACCACTGGAGTGAGAATTAGTTGGAGCCACAGGGCTTTTTTTTTTTTTGCTCGTCCTTGAAAATGTCAAAGAATATGCAAAGAAAAATGTAAAAAAACAAACAAAAAAACAGTTTAGATCGAGAAAAGTCTAAAAAAAATTCTCAAGAAGAAATAAAGCTTTGGAACAACATGAGCATGAGTACATTTTTTGGTTAATCCTTTGGTTAACTATATTCTCCAGACAGTCAACCAGTTTGGTTAGTTAAAGCAGCATCACACCAGCATTATCAGCATAAGTATGCTAGGACTAGGCATATGACGGTATGAAATTTTCATGTTGCGATTAATTGCAAATGCTTTTATCACGGTATATGGTATATCATGGTATTAAGTCTAAATATTTAAGTATTTGGTTCTGTGATGAACACTGCGAATACAAAAATCTGAATGGCTGTTTAAACCATAGATATGTATCTATGGTTTAAACCATTTAAATACGTTTTTAGAAAGTAGTGCAGCTGCATTGTTTATGGGGTTCCAGGGTAACGCTGAATTTTCTGAAGTCTTAGCGCCATTGCTGCGAGAGTGAATGTGCGCTTTCATTCAGCGTGTCTCCTCACGTGTTCTGCCATGCGCTTCTCATTCGTGCTTGTTTACATCAGAGTGCGCATCCGTCTTTCACGCAGCATTGATGGGGAAAGTATTCTTAAAATGCATTCAGAAAATCTGGATAATTTGTAATAAATAATTATTCATGGTATTTTGAAGTGCCCACAATAACAATATCGTGCATATTCATTACCGTGATATACCGTGATACTAGCATCTGATCTAAGCCGTTTTCAGAAGTGAAATCAGGGCATTAGGATGGTCTCGTGGATGGCTGTTACCTCCTCAGATGTAGCAAGAGACATCTCTCACCCAAAAAACAACAGCTAAATTTAACACCTTCACGTGCGGCGGCCATGTGCCAAAGACTACACCAGTCGAACAGATTGATTTGTGTAGAAGACAGTAATTCAAAAGCATGAAGCTGGAGACAAACACACAGGTGGGGTCTATGAGAGTTAAAATAGGCTAATGTTTAATTAAACTGCAATAAGCAGTAGATGCAATCTGTTGATCTGTTAGTCATGTGCATGGTGTCAACAGCTCAAAATGTCAATGCCGTTTGTTTAGGCATAACAACAATAGATTGGGTTGGACAAAATGATGACTAAATAAAGTGGGACTTAATGATAATGGGCTTAATGTCAAGATGCTCATGCAGGCTTTTAGGGAAATACCCAGGATAATTATATATACTACAGAGACATGCGGGGGAAAATAAAAACAATATCATGGCCACAAATTAAGAATGTTAAATTTGTTCCCTATTTTAGGTAAACTGTGGTCACATTATACTAACCTGTTCCCTCATTGCCACGATTGCCAAATTAGTGTGACCATGATTTAATTGAAATAAGGAAACAAATTAATAAACCATGACCACAAATTACTTAATTGTGGCAACAAATCTTTTTCTTGGCCATATTATTTTTTATTTATTTATTTATGTGACATACAACAAGGAACATATTAAAAATGACTGCTTTCCCACAGAGAAAGGTTTGTGAATGTAAAAAGTAATTATACATCAGCAAAAACTAATTTACAAATTACATGAATTTACATTATACATTAATTTCATTTAATGTTTAATTCAACATTTGAATACACATGAACATGAGTTCAGATTAGAATATACATGAATTCAGATTAGAATATAGCACATTTGTTGGAATTTTATGGAATATTTATCATGCTTTTCATCATTTTTGGAGCTTGAAAGCTCACTTTTGATACACGGAAACCAGCAGCAAGAACATTCTTCTAAACATCTTCTGTGTTCCGCAAAACAAAAAGAAAGTCATATGGTTTGATATATCAACTATTTTCATTTTTGGGTGAACTGTTCCTTTAAGACCGCCAAACATTCCTGCATATACCACTGGGCTTAAAGCTTTATTGAACTGCAAACTTTAATAAGCCAAATCAAGTGAGAGTTCTAAATGAGTAACCTAATGAAAAACTCACATTGGCCAAGTAGTCTCTCTCCCAGGCACGGCTGTAGCCCCAGTCCACTCTCTCCCCGCTCAGAGCTGACAGAGCAGCTACTTTTGCCCTCACCTCCGCCATGTCAGATGGGGGGATGTTTTTAATCAGCTGCCGGGCCCACCATCTAAGAGAGAAGCAGTGAAAGCATGAGAGGAAGGCCAAACGGTTAAGAAAAAAACATAAAATCATGAAGTCATGGTATTACCGGCGGTAAAGGTGTTGTGTGATTCTATGGAACTGCACCAGGGCTGCAGGCGGTGTCGGCCACTCCACACTCTTCCCATAGTCAGCCATGTTTCGAACGTTGGTAAAACGTCTCTCCACTTCCCAGAAGTGAGCCTTCACCTTATAGCATTTATAATATGCCATTATGGTATATATAGCCCTTATTTTCCTACATCGCATACGTGCTAATGCACCTCTCCAAACCTGCAGAAAAACATATATACAGGTTGAATGAATGTGAGCGAAACACTTTGAAGATACTGTCATTTAAAAGTGTAATTTATATATTAATATAAAATATGCCCATTTTATTCAGTATTTGACTGATGTAAAATAGTTCCATCTAATTTAAAATGCACAAATATTCAATTTCACCCAATAATATTGTGTGAGCAACCAAATTATTCACTTATTTTGGATAGAATGATGCAGGCAGTGGGCATAGAGGCAGCTATATACTGCTGGGAAGAGTTTTATTATATCTAACATACTGTTCATAAGGATTCATAAGGAAAATAAAAGGAAATAAATAATGCAAATTGGGTTTAGGAGTATTGAAGTGTGACTAATGTACAGTTACAAACAACTATGAAAGATATGACAGCTGATAGAATGAAGTTGGCAAGGTGCAATGATTTAAATGGCAGAGTGAGAAAGATAAAGATCTGCTTATTCACAATTGATTTAATATTTGAGTACAATGAATGAATGAATGACGAAGGAATTTACTGAATTAACCGAGGTGGAGTGAGTGATCAGAATGATTCAGTGAATAAATGAGTGAGTGAGTGATTAGAAGATTATGTGAATAATTGCGTGAATGATCAAATGATTCAGTGAATAAATGAGAGTGAGTGATTAAATGGTTTAGTGAATGTGTGAGTGAATGATCAAATGATTCAGTGAATGAGTGAGTGAATGATCAAATGATTTAGTGAACAAAAAAGTGAATGATCAACTGATTCAACGAATAAATGAGTGAGTGAATGATCGAATGATTCAGTGAATAAATGTGTGAGCAAGTGAATGATCAAATGATTCAGTGAATATATGAGTAAATGACTGATAGAGTGATTTACTGAAAAAATAAGTGAGTGATCAAATGATTCAGTGAATAAATTACTGAGTGAATGATCAAATGATACACTGAATAAATGAGTGAGTGAGGGAGTGAGTGAATGGTTAAGTGAATGTGTGAGTGAATGATCAAATGATTCAGTGAATGAGTGAGTGAATGATCAAATGATTGAGTGAATAAATAAGTGAAATGATCAACTGGATTCAATGAATAAATGAGTGAGTGAATGATCGGATGATTCAGTGAATAAATGTGTGAGCAAGTGAATGATCAAATGATTCAGTGAATATATGAGTAAATGACTGATAGAGTGATTTACTGAAAAAATAAGTGAGTGATCAAATGATTCAGTGAATAAATTACTGAGTGAATGACAAATGATACAGTGAATAAATGAGTGAGTGAGTGAGTGAATGGTTAAGTGAATGTGTGAGTGAATGATCAAATGATTCAGTGAATGAGTGAGTGAATGATCAAATGATTTAGTGAACAAAAAAGTGAATGATCAACTGATTCAATGAATAAATCAGTGAACGAATGATCGAATGATTCAGTGAATAAATGAGTAAGTGTGTGATCAAATCATTCAGTGAATAAATGAGTAAGTGTGTGATCAAATGATTCAGTGAATAAATGAGTAAGTGTGTGATCAAATCATTCAGTGAATAAATGAGTAAGTGAGTGATCAAATGATTCAGTTAATAAATGAGTAAGTGAGTGATCAAATGATTCAGTTAATAAATTACTCAGTGAATGATCAAATGATACAGTGAATAAATTACTGAATGAGTGAGTGAGTGAGTGAGGGAGGGAGTGAATTAATGATAAAATGATTCAGTGAATTGATGAGCGAATGACCAAATGATACAGTAAATAAATGAGTGAGCGAGTGAATGAATGACTTATTAGAAGATTCAGTGAATAATTGAGTGAATGACCAAATGATTTAGTGAATAAATAAGTGAAAGATCAAATGATTCAGTAAATAATCGAGCAAATGAGTGAGTGAATGATTAAAAGATTCAGTGAGTAAGTGATAGAATGATTTACTGAATAAATGAGTGAGTGAATAATCAGATGATTCATTAAATAAATAGCTGAGTTAGTGAATGATCAGATGATTTACTAAATAATTGAGTGAGTGATTGGGTGAAGGATTGAATAATTCAGTAAATAAATGAGTGAGTGAGTAAGTGAGAGACGGTCAGGTGGACAGAAACATGGCACCTGCACCTGCTGAGTTTTGACTAAGTTGTCCTTTAGTTTAAGTCAGGCAGCATTAAGTGGGACAGAAGTGAAATCAGGGCAACTCGCAATGCAGATGAATAATTGAATGCAACAAGAATAATCCACCAATCATAATCATTATCACAATCACTGTTATTAGAGTCACATACAGCCTACACACCGGATGAATGAGTGGGAAAACCTAGAAATAATGAGCAGATATATTTATATCCATATCCTCATGTATGAGCCAACTATAATAGTTCAAAGCAGATTTGAATCAACATGTACTGTACATCCCATACAAATAAATATTGGTTTATAACATTCCTAAGTGCAAATAAACATTGCTTTACATATATAAAGATATATTTATATTGGCTTTGAGTAGGAATGGTTTCCCATAAACAATAAAACATGTAGACGAGAACGTAAATATAGATTTCTGCTCTGCAAGATCAAATGTATGAGGTTGTAAAGACTGACTGAAGTGGAGGTGCAGAGGGAGCTGCTGTCTAGGTGTTATGATCCCACTCCACTGTCATATCACCTCTGAACACATTAAAAAAAAAAAAACTTAAGGAGTCAAGAATGATTAAGTGAGGCAGCTACAAAGAGCAAGAAAACCGAGAAATGAAAGAGGAGGAGAAAGACAGGAAGAAGCAGAGGTACAGTCTCAAGAACAACAATAAACAATGTTGATAGACAGAGACCTAAAGCGCCCCAGGAAACTGACAGATAGAGAGGGAAAAGTGAAAAGAGAGTGTCTGTCACCTTCTGTAAGAAGAGCACTAGTATGGGGATGAGTGCGGCTCTCTCTTGCTCCAGTGTAAAGAGTGTGCGAGGTGTTCTCACGAAGAGCTTGGTGTGGCCGTACGCTACATCGTCCTCAAAGCCGTGCTGGTTCACGATGGCCTCCACAGCCTCCTGGTCAGAGCTCATCAGGTGATTAGGCCAGGTGTATTCACAGGTCATCTTGTACCTGAGCATGAAGATAAAAGTCAGAATTTATTTCAGAATTTTATTTATATTTATTACATTATGCATTTGTCAGATGTTTCAGTGCATTTAGCACCTACTTTTTATTGTGCAAAAAAAGCATTTTTGACTTAAATAGCACATTCTATGTGGTACAATTTGATAGTGAATCTTTATAGAAATACTAATTTAATCAAATATTTTCATTTTGGTTCACCAGCACTAAATCAATAGTAACCAGCATAAACTATGCATCTAAACCAATGGTATTCAAGCAGGGCTCTGGGACTCAGTAGGGGGCCTTCCAAGGGGCTGCAAGATGGCTTATAATCATTTAAAATAAGACAAATTAAAATAAGGTAAAACAAAAATGTTAACTATCATCATATTTCATTTTTAATTAAAAATCAGGGTTCCCACATTCTTGGAAAACCTGCATTAATGAGGGAATTTTAAAAGTGTTGACATGGAGTCACAGAAAGTAACATTAAGAAGCATTAAGAAGTCATGGATATTTCTAGAATGAATATAATTTTTTCTAGTTATGTAAAGATCTAAAATAATTTATCAGGTTGAAATATTATTAGAACGATTATTTTACAGAATATATTGATATTAATTAAAATAATATATTAACATAATTAATTTAAATGATTTACAGATTAGAGTGTTAAATAATTTAAGAAGTTTCAGAAACTGAATCTCTAGTAGTAGTGAAAAGTTTTTTAAAATTATTTTTTACTCCCAACAATAAAAATTTCTCAGCACAGTCCACCAGGGTATCATAGTTAACTAACTAAAATGAAATTAAAACCTTTAAAAAAACAGTTTTCCATAAAATCACGGTAACTGGAAAAATAAATAATTGTTAACTTTTTTTAATTTCAGCCATTTGCCAAGGCAACATTTCTGATTTTGATTTAGTTTAACTTCAAGTACTTCAATAACTAAAAAACATGTGTTTTTACTATAAACATAAAAAAACCTACTAAAAGTGTCGAAAACACACAACTAAATTACTAAAACTTAAACTAAAAATAAAATATTAAATTAAAAAAAGGACTTCAAAATATAACAAAAAAAACTTAATGAGCCCCGCAGTAATACTAAAATCAAAAATTGGGGTCGTTACAGCAGAAGAACACCGAAAATTTGGGGGACTGTAATATTGCTCGGGACAATGAAGACCCTTGGAATTAAATGGTGACAACTGATCAAAACTGTATACTGCTCACATCTGCAGAAAGCGTGCATAAGGCTGTCTGTAGGCAAATCCAGCTCGACGCACATGCACATTCTCCAGCAGTCCCAGGTACGCCATTGTGTGCTGGAGCGACCATCATCAAAACAGCAGGGGGGACTTCACCCATCGGCTTTATACACCGCACATAGTAGGCTCCTGTATTGAAAAAATTTAATTACTATCATTGCAGAAACTGCCAAATAAAGCAAATTAACCAAAGGCTCAAAGGTGTACCGCTATTGAACGGCAGATGACCAAGAAGTAGCTTAGTAGCCAAAATAACAATGATGTAATCGAAGGCAAAAGAAATTATAGGTTTCTGGGTAAAAGCTATGAGTTGTACTAATAATAACAGAAAGCACCTGATGCCTATAGAAAGTATCATTATGTCTAAAAGCTACACAATTGCAAAGAATTAAGGACTTTTTCTCCCTGACTTTCCTGGAAGGAGGTTAAAGCTCACTTTCATCAAGAAGGCACGTGGACACAATACTAGAACTGTGAGTTTACACAGGAATCGAGAGCTCACGTTCCCCTCTCTACTACCAACAACCCATCTGTCATTATCGCAAATTTTGTTCAGAATTCGTCCGTCTTTTGACTGCCCGTCTGTCCTTCTGTATGTATCTCAGTCATTATAACTATACTGGTGTCTGTCTATTGATGTATATTCATTAATCTATCCAAAATCCATTGATCCATCTATCTGGCCTATCTTCCTATCTGTCTATCTATCAGTCTATCTATACATCATCCATCCATCCATCCATCCAATCAGTCATCATCTATTAAATCTATCCATCACACCATCCACAATCCATCAATAATGTCTCAACAATAGTGACGAAATGATGTTTCAAGTGATCAGAGATATGTTATAGAGGGGTACACCTAAACTGTGTTGAATGTGATAACATCTACTTAAATGTTAAATGACTAAATCAAGCGGTCTGCTTAAAGGTTAGTTCCCTATCTGTCGGTCACTTCGAGTTATGTCGATGACGACATTAGGGGATTTATTTGGGAGCCCCAATCATCTCTGACTTTAAGAGAAAATGGCAATGAATTTTGGCTAGTGGATTTTGCATACCTGAGCCACTCCCTGTGCATACGAGTATAAATAGGCGACAAGTACATCCACTCATCAGATTTTTGCTTCGGAGCCGAGAGTTTGCATGAAAAGCTGTTCTACTTCACATGAATGCATCTGCTGTGTGTCGGAAAGCTGTTCTGGTTGGAGGTACGGCGCAAACAGCGATGTCCCTTTCAGCGATTCCCCTGGGGACTTCAACTAAAAGAGCAGATTTCCTAAAAGGAGGAGCTGACGATGTCGTGGACGGCCCCTGACTTTACCCTCCGGGCGACGAAAGTCCCTCGGGAAGGCGATGTCCACTCTGGTGGTCCAAGAGCACCATATCTGGCTCAACCTGGCAGGGATGAAAGACGTCGACACTCCTATCTCCCAGGCTGGGCTGCTCGGCGACACTGTCGAGGGCTTTGCCCAGCAGTTCTCGGCAGTGCAGAAGCAGACTGAGGCCATCCAACACATCTTGCCACGGCATTATGCCCAACAGCAACGATGCCCTGCGGGCCAGGCCTCAGTCTGCTCGTCACCGTGGGTGCCCTCCTGCGTCCTCCAGAGCTGCTCCACCCCGTGCTGAAGCAACATCTAGGCCGGCACGTCGAGCCTCTCGCAGGAGTGCGGCGCCCCCCGTGTCCCAGCCGGCCCCGAAATTGTCCAGGAAGGCGACAAAGTGGCCCTGACACAGGCAACCCGGAGATGTCTGAAGCTGCTCTTTCTCAGGAGACGGCGAGGACAGCGCCGCTCCTTCCCCTGGAGGAGGGCCGGGCAGAGAATCTTTTGTTTTGTTTTGTTTTGTTTGTTTGGTGCCTCTCACGCACTTGGCAAGTCCCCGGGGACTTGGGAGTTCTGCGGGGATGAGTCAGAACACGATGCCTTCTGTACCATCCAGTTCTACTTCCCTTTGCTGCACTACCACGGGTATGTCGATTGTTCCTTTGGTGCCACTTGTATGGTGTCTGGGGGCGTGGCTTGTGCTGCCCAGCCAGTTTCGCTGGCTCATTCGCACAATTCGACTCGGCTATGCGATTCAGTTCGCCAGGTGACCTCCCAAGTTCAGCGGCATTGTCGAGACTTCGGTGGCAGTCTGAGACGTTTCCTAGACACAGACCGTTCCTATGGTTTGCATTCGAGGGTCGGGCATGGCAGTACAGGGTCCTCCCCTTCGGGCTTTCCCTGTTCCCCTGTGCCTTTACGAAAGTCACGGAGGGTGCCCTTGCCCCATTACGGGAAGTGGGCATCAGGATCCTCAACTATCTCAACGACTGGCTCATCATGGCCTGGTCACGAGAGCAGTTGTGAGATCACAGGATTACACTGCAGCTGTATCGCACATCAACCGGCAGGGAGGTCTACGCCACATGTCACAAATCGCCCGCCATCTCCTCTGGAGTCAGACGTGGCTCAAGTGCCATTCACATCCTGGGGAAGCTCAATTGTGCAGCCGATGCGCTCTCACGACAGCTCACATTCCCCGGAGAATGACGACTCCATCCCGAGACGATCCAGCTGATCTGGAGTCGATTCAGGGAAGCTCAGGTAGACCTGTTTGCTTCTCCAGAAACCTTTCACTGCCAGCTGTATTACTCCCTGACCGAGGCCCCCCTCGGCACGGACACACTGGCACACAGCTGGCCTCGGGCTCTACGCAAATATGTGTTTCCCCCAGTGAGCCTCCTCGTACAGACACTGAGTAAGGTCAGGGAGGACGAGGAACAGGTCTTGCTGGTTGCGCCTTACTGGCCCACCCAGACCTGCTTTTCAGAACTCATGCTTCTCGCGAAAGCCCCTACCTGGCGCATCCCCCTGAGGAAGGATTTTCTTTCTCAGAGGATGGCACGGCAACCATGGGGCACAGCGTACGATATTTGGAACCTCCATGTGTGGTACTGGATGGGAGTGGCAGACTTGATCTGCCGAAGGCATCTGGTGGACACCATCAATCAGGCTTAGAGCTCCCTATCCAGGCAAGCTTATGCACTGAAGTGGAAGTCTGTTCAAAAACTGGTGTTCTCTTGCCGAGAAGACCCCGGAAGAGGAACGATTCGATAGTGCTTCCTTTCTCCAAGAGAGTGGGGGGGTAGGCTTTCAACCCTCCACCTTGAAGTGTATTGGATGCCCTCGCAGCCAACATGATGTTTTTTTACGTGGACAGCCGAGTCAATGGGGGGAAGCACAATCTCATGGTCAGGTTTCTGAGGCGGTTGCAGAAGGGTAAATCCCCAGTTCACCCCTGGTGGTGCCTCCTGGGATTCGCTCTGTCGGCATGGTGGAACTTCAGAGGGACCCTTGGAGCCAGGTGATTCCAGACGAGCTTAAAATCCGGTCGGCTAAGACAGCGCTCCGACCCACTCACTTCCATCAGAGGGTCGGGGGTCTCCAGATTGATGTCAGCGAAGAAGAGTGCCTTGTGTTCGGGACGGCCTAATTCACGTTGTCCGAGACACGGCATGGAACATGCCAAGGTCCCCACGCATTTCGCGGATCAGGTGGTGAACCTGCAAGCACTGCCCTCGGAGGAGGCAGATCCAGCCTTGGTATTGCCGTGTCCAGTAAGAGTGCTGCTCATATACATGGACCGCACCCGGAGTTTCAGAAGCTCTGAGCAGTTCTTTGTCTGCTACGGAGGTCAGCAGAAAGGAAAGGCTGTCTTCAAGCAGAGGTTGGCCCACTGGATAGTGGATGCCCTCACTTGGGTTACCAATCCCAAGCAATCGGGCCCCCCTGGGGAAGAGGGTCCTCAAGCAGAGTGTTGCCTCCTCCTGGGCGTTGGCGCACTGTGGCTCTCTTGCAGACATCTGTAGAGCTGCGGGCTGGCCGACACCGAACAACTTCGCAAGATTTTACAGTCTCCGCATTGAGCCAGTTTCTTCCCGTGTGTTGGGTAACAGGTAATTGGTGGGAAGAGCTGGCCGGTGTCATGCTTGCTCCTTTTTTCCTCCTCCCGTAAGTTCCTCGGATGGCAAACCCTGGTTGAGTGTCCTCCAGCACCCCCGGCAGTCAGACTGGGTGGAGCAGTCTGACGCCAGGCCCAGTATCGGTGTTAGCTTGCCCTGGTCTCCGGTCAGCCCCTGTACTGGGCTAGGTGTCCATATGGCTTGAATTCCTGTGGGCGATCCCATATGTGTATTCTTCCACGGTAAGGTTCCCCTCTCGGTGAACCCGCGTCTTCCCTTGACAGATCATTCTGTCAGTCTCTGCTGGCAGTCATTCCATCCCTACTCTCAGGTAGGACCTGCCTCAGAGACCCATTCCATATGTAGTATTGCCCTAGGCCTGGGTCAGTCCATATCAGTGTCTCCACATGTCACCTCCCTACAGGTAGGATGTGGCCTCCATAGCGCCCTTCTCTGGAAGGCTTGCTTCCCCGTCGTTACTGCCAAGCTGTAACAACAAACAGGAAAGACTTGAAGCAATCTTTCAGTGAAGGTCGAAATCCCTTCTATAAACAAATATGGTGAAATGGTGAAAGGAACAGCTGCTTGGCTATCACCAGCAGCGATATGCTCACCTTTGGTCCATGCGGGTACCAAGGTCAGCGAATTTGCACTGGGGCAATCTCGAACCATCGCTGGTTGCCAGGGACAAGTTCTCGGCTCCTCAGCGTAAAACCTGATGAGTGGATGCACCTGTCGCCTATTTATACCCGTATGCACGGGGAGTGGCTCAGGTATGCAAAATCCACTAGCCAAAATTCATTGGCGTTTTCTCTTAAAGTCAGAAATGATTGGGGCTCCCAAGTAAATCCCCTAATGTCGTCATCGACATAACGTCTCCGTTCCCTCCATCAGGGAATGAGGGTTGTGTTCGTAACCGAGACGCTCACCCTAAAATGAAATTCTGTCATTAATTACTCACCCTCATGTCGTTCCAAACCCATAAGACCTTCGTTCATCTTCAGAACACAAATTAAGATACTTTTGATAAAATCTGAGAGCTCTCTGACCCTCTGTTGACAGCAATGCAACTGCAATGTTCCCAGACTCAGAAACGTAGCAAGGACATCGGTAAAATAGTCCATGTGACATCAGTGGCTCAACTTAAATTTTGCAAAGCTACGAGAATACTTTTTGTGCGCAAAGAAAACAAAAATAACGACTTTATTCCCCTGAGTTAATGTCTTCTGCCATTTTGGAGAGTATCACAACGCAAATGCACGCTTTACCCTAAGCGAAGTCAGGATGGATGGGGTGAGCAGTCAGATGAGGCACAGGTGTCCCCACAGGACCAGAAGGAGGGCAGCCAGTCCTTTACTGTGACCTAAATAAACACAAGCTGCCCCGGATGCAGCCCCACTTTACCACACAAACACACGTGTGCACACACACACACACGTGCAGCCCGGAAGACACAGAAACTATCATGGATGCATTGGGTCATCCCAAAATAACAGCACCAAATGTCACAGATTCTTTAAGAGGAGAGGAGAGGAGAGTCCCCCATGACTCCACACTAAAGCAGGATTTAGCAGGTGTTCCTCTACTGTTAACTGCTTTATCAAATACAGACAGTCTCCATTAGAGAGATTACATTTTTCAGCACGTCTACATAAGAGATTACCTGAGCTATTCTGAGAGACCCCTATTTCATCTTTTCACAGTAAAGAGTATTAAAGGGGTAGTTGTGTAGATTAAACCCAGATTAAATTCATGCTTAATTCTACAGAAAACATATGCTCTTGCAGACATAATGTTCCACAATGGCCCCATCACACCAATTTGTGAGAATTTAAAATTTTTAACATAATGGGCTCAGCTGACTTTTTAAATATAAATTAACAAAAATCATAAGATACGGATGTGCATGAAAAATAATCGGTGTGGATTACGTTAAAATATCAAGGGTTTAAGTGGAACCTAAATAAAGTGATCCCCAATTTTTTTCAGACACTTAAAGTATTCTTTAACACACATACACACACACACACACACACACATGAGAGCATTATAATAACATTCATCAAACCAAGTGGCATTTATTTAAAAGAAAGACATTTTTCTGAGCTCCATACATCCACTAAAAATACCCTGACACTAGTTGCTTAAAAGTTGTTGTAATAATGGCTCAGAAAGTGAAATTAGTTTGAAGAAAAGCTCCAGCAGCATTTGTGTGCAGATGCCATCTGGTTTGACATTTTATTTAATACAATGACATTTATACATATTTAAGTGTGGCTTAAGTGTACAAATGTTTTTTGGGGTCACTGTATGACATTTGAAGTAGTACTAGTCATTTCTTACCTTACATGCCAGTTTGTCCACTAGAGCAATAATAGAGTTTTTGAAGAGTGTAGCTGCAGTTAGAGGCCGTTTGGTCACCTCTGTAATACTCATTTTCCCATCAGGCCACATTTCTTTGAGGACGGGGTCAGAACTACAAGAAAAGTTTAGAAAAGAGAGTGATAAATGCATGACAAAAATATTAAGTGGAAAAAGCAGCAAGAACATGGAAGTGAAAAAACCCCAGAACAGAACAGGAATATAAAGAGGAAGTGCCCTACTTTAATAAGTCCTTGAACATACAAAGTCTTAAAGCATTATTTTAAAGGAACAGCTCAACACAAAATAAAAATGTTATCATTATTATCAGTGATAAAGGGTGTCATAATTAATTAATATGCTTTCATGTCATTCCAAATGACTGTGATCAGTTACAAAACATCAATGGCGTAAATGTTGGCCTATTTGTCAAAGAAAGTCACTGTAATATACTGCAACAAGTCATAATACAGACTATTTTATGGTGCATTTTTGTCCACAAAAAAGCCATACAGGTTTGGTTTTAAAAGACACAAGGGTGAAAAAATTAGGACAGAATATTCTTTTTTTGGATTACATTGATTACTTAAATGAAAGGAATGTTGAAATCTTCAAACTACTACCTGTTGTACATCAGTCGCTTGAAATCCTGGAAAAGCGGGTCCTTGTTCTTATCAAGAAAGCCCTCAACTGAGTACCTGAGAGGAAAGTGAAAGGAGAAATCAGTACAAGGCTTGACATAAAAGAGGAAATTACAGTAATTGACTGACTCAGTGGTTAAAGCACTCAGTGGACAGTCATACATGACTCAACTCACACACGTACAGATGACTCACACGACATGCAGGTAAACATACACTTGCACCATTATCTAAACAGCAAGGCATGAACAAAATGTTACAGATGGCTACTTCAGAAAGAAAGGTCTTAAAAAGATAATTAGACACATTCTGCTTTGCCCTTTTTGCCATTTTCATAGACGGGAGAGAAGACAAGGACAGGAAATTATGTGGAGGGAAGGGCTTAGTGGGACACGACTCCACTTTTAAGTGATGAAATGCAATAAATACAAAATGACTAGAGGTACCATGGTGCAATGACGGCATCAGATGGTAATACAATAGCACTATATGATACTGAATTAGGGCTGTCGTAGGGCTTAAATAAAATTAGATTCTTTTAGAAAATCGGTATTCTACAATATTCCATCGATTAATCGAGTAATCGGATAAGAAGTTAGCATTCTTTATTAAAGAGCAATACTAAATATGCAAGAGATAATACGATATACAGTGGGTACGGAAAGTATTCAGACCCCCTTAAATTTTTCACTCTTTGTTAATTGCAGCCATTTGCTAAAATAATTTAAGTAATTTTTTTTCCTCATTAATGTACAAAAAGCACCCCATATTGACAGAAAAACAAAAAATTGTTGACATTTTTGCAGATTTATTAACAAAGAAAAACTGAAATGTCACATGGTCCTAAGTATTCTGACCCTTTGCTGTGACACTCATTTATGTAACTCAGGTGCTGTCCATTTCTTCCAATCATCCTTGAGATGGTTCTACACCTAAATTTGAGTCCAGATGTGTTTGATTATACTGATTGGAATTGATTAAGAAAGCCACACACCTGTCTATATAAGAACTTACAGCTCACAGTGCATGTCAGAGCAAAGGAGAATTATGAGGTCAAAGGAACTGCCCGAAGAACTCAGAGACAGAATTGTGGCAAGGCAAAGATCTGGCCAAGGTTACAAAAAAAAAAATCTGCTGCACTTAAGGTTCATTAAGAGCACAGTGCCTCCATAATCCTTAAATGGAAGACGTTTTTGACGACCAGAACCCTTCCTAGAGCTGTTCGTCCGGCCAAACTGAGCTATCGGGAAAGAAGAGCCTTGGTGAGAGAGGTAAGAAGAACCCAAAGATCACTGTGGCTGAGCTCCAGAGATTCAGTCGGGAGATGGGAGAAAGTTGTATTAAGTCAACCATCACTGCAGCCCTCCAACAGTCGGGGCTTTATGGCAGAGTGGCCCTATGGAAGCCTCTCCTCAGTGCGAGACACATGAAAGCCCGCATGGAGACTCCAAGATGGTGAGAAATAAGATACTCTGGTCTGATGAGACCAAGATATAAATTTTTGGCCTTAATTCTAAGCGGTATTAGTTGTGTGGAGGGGGAAACCAGGCACTGCTCATCACCTGTCAATTACAGTCCCAACAGTGAAGCATGGTGGTGGTGGCAGCATCATGCTGTGGGGGGGTTTTTTAGCTGCAGCGGACAGGACGACTGGATGCAATCGAGGGAAAGATGAATGCGGCCACGTACAGGGATATCCTGGACGAAAACCTTCCCCAGAGTGCTCAGGACCTCAGACTGGGCCGAAGGTTTTACCTTCCAACAAGACAATGACCCTAAGCATACAGCTAAAATAATGAAGGAGTGGCTTAACAACAACTCTGTGACTGTTCTTGAATGGCCCAGCCAGAGCCTGACTTAAACCCAATTGAGCATCTCTGGAGAGACCTAAAAAGGGCTGTCCACCAACATTTACCATCCAACCTAACAGAACTGGAAGGATCTGCAAGGAGGAATGGCAGAGGCTCCCCAAATCCAGGTGTGAAAAACTTATTGCATCTTTACCAAAAAGACTCATGGCTGTATTAGATCAAAAGGGTGCTTCTACTCAATACTGAGCAAAGGGTCTGAATACTTAGGACCAGGTGATATTTCAGTTTTTCTTTTTTAATAAAATCTGCAAAAATGTCAACAATTCTGTATGTTTCTGTCAATATGGGGGTGCTGTGTGTACATTAATGAGGGAAAAAAATTTTACTTAAATGATTTTAGCAAATGTCTGCAATATAACAAATAGTGAAAAATTTAGGGGGTCTGAATACTTTCCGTACCCACTGTATCTCTTAATAATACTAATAACTCATTTATCTTTTTAGAAAAATTTACATTTTTATTAAATTGCATACATTAATAACCGTGAAAACTAAACCCATAATGTATTTAATTGCCAAATTGCATTCAAAATGCAAACACAAATATATCAATAAAAAAAATAAATACAAATACAAAAATCAATTTCACATTACTTAAAAAAAAAAGGTACAAACTAAAACTAAGGCACAAATCAAAATAATAATAATAATACCTAAACACTGCATTCATGTCATGCAAATTAACTTTCAAGTTTCAGCCTAACTACAGCTCAGGCATGACATAAGCCTTTACTGTCTTCTTGGAAAGCTTAGTGGCTTTTGTGAGAGGCAAAAATCAGTGGACGGGAAGGTAACTTGGAACAAGAACAAGAAACCATACACAATTTTTAAACATTTTTCTGCAACATGAAATTAGAATTATTTGGAGAATAAACCCTCTTAAAATGACCCTTACTACTGGACCCTTAAATTACCCGTACTGGTGTGTGTGTGTGTGTGTGTAAAACTTGTTTTTGATATCCTTCATATTCTGTGTGCGGGTCAGTTCACAGCAGTGATAGAAATTAATCTGTTCCAATAAGTTTAAATTGATTTTTACATTTTACGGGCATTTTTACCATTATAAAGCCATTTTTTCTAAAAGTATCCATTATCTTCTGAGTCAAATTCTTACATTTAATCAGACAATTATAACAATACTACATTTAGGCTGATACTAAACAAATTAAATCAGTATCAACAAAATTCATCTTTGCAATGCAGAGGAACCACAGAAGCTGCATCTGAAATGGCATTTATTTCCCACACCGAGGACATGAATGCTTTAAACTGCAGTTACAAATTCATAAATAATGCATTGTTTTAAACATAAAACGTTGAATACTGATATTTCAAATAATTAAAAAAATGAAAAAATACTTTAAATGTGAAATTAAAACCACCAGCAGGGTGGCAGCAGGTCACTGTTAATAAGTGAGTCATTGCTATTGAACCGAATCATTTAAACGGTTGTTTCATTCAGGAACGAAATGCCGTCATGTTTCACAGAGACGCAAAACGGCGCTGTGTTTGGAATATTTTTTTGTTGGCACACATAAAGCAAAAACAGGCAATATAGGTTCTTAAAACGTAAGCTCATAAATTTCATTCTTGTTATTGGAATGTGATAAAATACATTTGTTAATCATCTGATTTAGAGTGGGAAACTGGCACTTGTGTGCATATGACTAACTTCTTCTGTGGTATGGCGTTTAGTCTTTCACTAAACATAGCTAACGTAGGGACATTATAAATAGCCACCATATTGATTTACGGTTCTTAAATATGTCCAGCGCTTGTTTTTTAAGTCTGGTCCCTGTTTTTTACAGTCTATAAACAGTCTACTGGGTGTTAAGTCATGTAGGAGAGGGTATTTACACAAAGTCGTTATTAAGAGTGGGAAACTCAAAATTTTCTTTAAACCCCGAGTTTCCGAGTTGGGGGCGTGCGTGTCAATGAGAAACATGGCGGAATCAATGGATGCAACGTCTGTAGTTGACGGTACATTTGTTTAAATTGATAGTTTAGTTGTCCTATTAACTTAAATTGGTCATGTTCTTGTTAAGCAGCTAGTTAATGAAATCCAAGTAAAAAAAAAAATTATATAATTTTTGCACCTATAGGTGAAAAAATCTTTTGATTTGCCATGTTGCACGTTTTAAAAATATTAAAAACGCAAAACACACCTGATGCGAATTCTTTGCTCTTCATTTTCTATAAGCAGAGTTAAAAGCCGTGTTGTATGTTTTGGAATGTATTAAAAAGAAGGACACCTCCATTTGGCCGACTAAAGGACTTGAACGCACCTGATTGTAGTAATCGGACTTGTCAATCATAAGTACGAATGTCAGGAGGGACTTGAACGCGAGCATAGTACCAGTATAACGGGTGTGCATCAGTACAAGCGTCCGTGGGGAGGAAAAACACGTGTTCGGGTGTAGTACAGTAAATGGCCTACGAAGCCTCGATGATTTTTGTATGTCGGATTACTCGCGGTATTCGAGATCGGGTGTTTTTCCACAGACCTATACTGAATCATACAGTGGTGGCCAAAATTGTTAGAACACCTGACAAATCTGAAAATATTGACCTGATATATTGCTGGAAGCACAAAATATCAGAATTGAAGTGAGTCGTACTGTTTTTATTCTACTTTTAATTAAATATTTGGATGTTCAACTTTTGCAGCAATTACAGCAAATTTCTCTGGCAATATATTAACTTACATTACATAATCATTTAGCAGACGCTTTTATCCAGCGACTTTTTAGCGACTTACAAATGAGGACAATAAATCAGTCAAAACTAACAAAAGAGCAATAAAATATATAAGTGCAAAAGACAAGTCTCGGTTAGCCTAACACAGTACACGTAGCAAGGTGTGTGTGTGTGTATATATATATATAGTATATATATATTCAGTATATATAATACATGACATGCATAATATTATACACACACCACCAATATACACAACAAAAATAAAAAAAAAGTAGATAGAATAGAAAAAATAGAAAGCTCGTGTTTGTTTTTTGTTGTTTTACAAAAAAAATAAAAAATAAAAAAAAAAAAAAAAGGAGAATTATAATAGACTAGAAAGTGGTAGAGTTTATTGGTCAATAAGGTATTATTCTGAAACTTTCAACACTAATGTTATCCATGCCTTCTGCAAATAAAGGCAAAGGCTTTCCTGAATGTACAATAGATTGTCCAGGTTAGTTTCAAACGTGAACCCAAATTTGCTAGATGGGGGTGAGGTGCGGACTTTGAGGGGGGACAGTCCATCATTTCAATGTTCCAGCAGATTCCTTAAGTCGCCGGTTAGTCCTGGCAAATAGTTGTTTGTGGGTATGTAATGGCAATTCAACAAAAAACAACGGCCAAAACTCTTGAAAATGCCAAAGTGTTCTAACCAATTTTGCAACCACTGCGTATACAGGTTTTGGTTCGGTAAGATTTTTTAATGTTTTTGGAAGAATTACTTATATTCACCAAGGCTGCATTTATTGATACATTAAAAACAGTAATACTGTGAAGTATTATTACAATTTAAAATAACTTTTTTCTTTTTTAATATATTTTAAAAAGTAATTTATTTTGTGATGGCAAAGCTGAATTTTCAGCATCATTACTCCAGTCCTCGTGTTGCATGACCCTTTAGAAATCATTCTAATATGCTGATTTGCTGCTTAAGGAAGATATCAATGTTAATATCAGATGGGCCGTTTTTTTTTTGGCTGTGATCCATTTATTTTTTTCACTATTCTTTGATGAATAGAAACTTCAAAAACAGCATTTATTTAAAATAGAAATATCTGGTAACATTATAAATGTCTTCATGCATTCTTGCTGAATAAAAATAATAATTACAAGAATATTACTGACCCCAAGCTTTTGAATGGCAGTGTACATATACTTCAACAAACTTGGACAATGAATACCAAGAAACTGTGCCAAGAAAACAGAAACAACAAACAGCTATTCACTGTGATTTGTTGATTACGTAAAGTGTGAAATGCTTGAGAGGAAGTATTGCGTGTGCTGGCCAGGTATGAAATCAAAGCAGCCTTGAGTTCATACATCTCTGTGGACCGGATTAATAAACGCAGATGTGCCACACCAACAGTCAGACCCATGCACATAGACACGTGTTCATTTAATCAAGTAGAAAACAACACTGCATAATACATGCAAGCGCACATGATTTGCTTACACATTTTCAAACACACGCACAATTGTTCACACTCACAGTCAAACATGTGCACGGCCACATGGCTGTGGAATAGCAATATCACTGGGGTAAAAGCAGTTCTGAGAGGACAGATGCTGCCCTGTGGCCTTTCTGCAGTAGGCCAGGCAAATTCCTGAAAACAGGGTGAGAGTGGGGGTAAAACAGCAAGAGTGAGAATTCTCAAAGTCACAGTGGTATAGAGGAAGTTAATTTGATAGCATCTAAAAATACTGACTTACAAATGCATCTGCTTCATTTTCAGCGCCATGGTGAGGTATGATGCTGCTTATTATGGAGTGTGAAATGGTCATATGATAAATGTGAAATGACTTTGTGGAACAAATGATAAAAGAGTAGAATAGAGAGTGCAAGTGTTAGATGGTCAATGATTTTTTTTTAATAAATAAAAAAGAAAACAAGTAGATAGAATAGAAAGTGCTAGAGTTAGAGGGTCAAATAAAGATGGAAGAGATGTGTTTTTAGCCGTTTCTTAAAGAAGGACTGCTCAGATTAAGTTGGGCAGGTCATTTCACCAGGAGGGAACAGTTAATGTAAAAGTCTGTGAAAGTGATTTTGTGCCTCTATGGCACTATAATGCACCGTTCACTTGCAGAACGCAAGCTTCTGGAGGGCACATAAATCATGGCCACATTGCACTAATTAGTTCCCTCGTTTTAGTTAAATCGTTGTCATGTTGCACTAATTAATTCACTCGTTTTAGTTCAATCACAGCTGCAATGCACTAATTTGTAATCTGCTTTTGTGCTCAGTAGAAAATACACTACACTGTGCTGCAGAAATAGTGAGGCTAGTACAGTATGGTAATATGCTATTCTGAACATAGCCAAGAAGTAGACTACATAAAAGGAGATACACAACTGAAGCGGGGGGGAAAAAGAAATAAAAAAAGAAAGAGAGAGGGGAAGCACGAGACAGAGTGAGGGAAATAGGTCATGGTTTGGAGGGGCCGGTCAGGGTGTATATTTAGCGAGACCTTCCTCCATCACTGACACAGCTGAGCCTAAGGGATCTCACAGATTTTATTTTGTAAGTGTGACTGAGGGGTTGACATGCCAGTTCTGACTGTTTTCATCCTAAGGGAACTTCCTAGCGTGTGTGTCTGGCTGAGAGTGAGACAGGCATCCGTCTAGCAGATCTGTATGGTCCATGCATTCTCAGACAGATCCAAAGCGATTGTCACAGAACTGTGAGCGTGCTCGGTGCTTTAACTGCAGGGTTGTCATAATAGTGACATTCCTTTGCACTCTTGACCTAATTATCAAGCATGTGACACGTGGCTGACGACACAGTTCATCCCATTTCTCGGACCAGTCGCCAAAGAAACGCTGAATTTACAATTCTCTTCTTGAATTCTCCTATACCGGCTTTCATAGTTCACTCCCTCAGACTTGTATAGAACAGATCTGAGAACAGTTTCAACATGAAAGGAAACTGCAAAAATGCACTGCGAAACTTTATTTCAAGACTAATTTAGCTTTAATCAGTTACTTCCGGAGTTATACTTAAGCACATGCTCATTAAGGAGCGAAAAGGAAACCGATGGGAAAAATGTGTCATCTATTTTCAGAGCCAAGCCCTCCAGTAGCTTCTCTCTGCTCCTCTTTCCTCAATGAGAAAAGGTCTTACTATTTTCTAAATGAGGACACAGCTTTTGCTGAGGTACAGCAAACTGCAGACATCTGCACCAGCAGCAATTTCAAGTATTTATAAAACTGCATCTTCCAACCTTTAAAGAAACTTTACCTTCAGATAAACGCATAATGTCAACATGAAATCCAAACTCACCCTATCCTAGATTTTATGTTCAAGGTCCTTAGAATATTGAAATGAACATATTTACAAGATGACAACAATAGATTGGGTTACACTTTATTTCGATAGTCCACTTTAGACATTCTACTAACTATAAGTAACTTTGTAACTACATGTCAACTACATGTCAACTAATTCTCATTCATTTGCAACTACATGTTTACTAACTCTCAGAGTAGACTGTTAGGGTAGGTTTAGGGTTAGTAGAATAAGTTGACAAAGAAAGTGTTAGAAGATATTAAGCAGATAGTTTACTAATACTCTCTACTAACTGCTAGTTGACATGTAGTTGCAAAGTTACTTATTGTTAATAGAATGTCTAAAGTGGACTATCGAAATAAAGTGTTACCAGAGATTGTACTGAACTGGTCACATCTTTGGGCTTGTTCATGAAGAAACGACCAAAAGAGTCTTGACTGTTGATGTCCATCTTCAATGGTTAATATCTATCTCAAGTGGTCTGAAAACTGTAAAGTTGGTTGCTTTAACATTTTTAATTTTCCTATTTATTTTTGAGTAATTACACCAATGCACTGGTATTGGTATCCAGTTTTCTATTTTTATTTTACATGGTTTAACCACTGAAGCTTCCTGTGTGTCATGGTCAACAACAAATTTTGCTTATACAGACTTTCTTAGAAACATCATTATCATTATCTCAGCCCAGGATATCCTAGTTCCATGGAACAAAAACTGATATATATATAAAGCACACTTATATGTACATTTAGTACACACTACAAATTCATATGCACTATACCTGTGGACATTTTACCCATCATTTTCTCTTAGATTTAGAAGCTCCACTTTTTAGGGTCAATCTACAAAAGGAGATGTTTGAATCTCAGTCCTACATCTTTTTAGGGGGTACCTAGATAAGTACAGCGCTGTCAGCATATATGCTATATATTTTCCATTTATATGAGGGTGAGAAATTGTCATTTTTTTTTAATACCTGCTAACTTTCAGGTATCTCTGCTGGGGGGCCAGATGTATAATAATGTATGAAAATGTTCCTAAATGCATCCCTCTTTAGAAATCGCAATTCCTCTTAAATTCAAGCCCAATGTGTACAAGTGAATCAACTCCACCTTCAGAAGGCCCATAAATATCACTTTTATGGTTCAGTACAACAACATAAATGTGCAAGGAAGTCCAAGCATGCTGGAAAACTTATGTGCAGTAGGCATGGTCTGGTTTCTGTACAATGTATACGTATGTATATATTATTATTTTGAGGAAATCATCAACATAAATGAATTAATTGCAGTTATGTAATTATCACAAACAGTTACAGTTTGCTCATTTGTGCATTACTTATGCATAATAATATGAATGCATTTTTCTGAATGCCTATTTATCTTTACATCTGCGAAAACAATGTTGAATTAATCTAATTACTGGTATATATGTGCAAACTATTTTGTACGTGTAAGTTGTAGTTGGTGTAAGCATAAGAACTGTGTAACTTATTCAGTTATTCAATTTCTGTTTAATTACAGTAATTATATCGTGATATAAATGTGAAGGATTTGTCAGTGCATTTCTAAAGAAAACAATACTCAACAAAATGTAAAAATGTTTGATTTTAGAAACTTTTTTGGGGGTGTACTAGAACATGCTCTCATGCTTGGTGGTTCGAAAAACATAATTTACATTATTGCAATACCTTTCTCCCCATCCTGGCACCAACGGCTCGATTAGTTCCGGGGTTTGATGAAGGCCCGCCTTCCGAAAAACGAAATGTGATGTGATTGGTTAGCTGTTCCAGTGCGTTGTGATTGGCGAACAGCTTAGACAGTGTTTCAGTACTGCCCCGCCCCTCGCCAAAGAGCAATTATTCATAGGATGGCGGTCAATATTGCCATATCAATTTGAGCCAGATTCAGACCCAGAGAATATTGAACAAGGGGATCGCGCAGAACCTTTGCACACACGGATATTGCAAGACATATTAGAGTGGTAACGTTATTGTTGTTTTTGTTTTTTGCCAGGTGGCATATATATGCAAACTCATTCTCTGCCAGCAGTAAGCGGCGCTATTGGAAGGTAGAGAACAGGTTTGCCCGTTAATGGACTGTACACAAAGCAGCGCTCCGCTCAAAAAAACACTGCTTTATCAGACATTACATGCAACTTAATTACACTGGCATCCATTTTCCTGACGCGAGTCCGCTTGAAGACACTACCCCTCTCCCCTTAGCTTCGTTCCCCACCCCCCAACCATTCGAATTTCCATAGGCGGGAATTATTTTAATGATATTCAAATGGGCTGCTCTGTGACATCACAAAACCCAGAAAACAAACGTTGTAGTCCAAACGAGCCGTTCGTTGTAGTTCTTGAAAAGGGATTTAAAAAAATCTAAATATCTCCCTTTGGAGTGGACTTTGAGATTTGTAAGTTTGAAGATCTTTTTTATGCCTAAACATACACACTGCACACTGACTAAAATTCAAAAAGTGAATTTAAAGGACCCCTTTAAAACACTCACGTAACATCTCCCGCGTAGTGTCGGATACGGAAATCTCGATTGAAATCCATGGTCTTATCGGCGGGACAGAGCTGAGAGAGAGAAGAAAAAAAATCACCAGTTTTAGTGGTCATAGCATCAACAGGTATCAGACTCTCCATGTTTTCGTTTCTGTGAGGGTGTAATGTAAGAGAATAATGCCCCCTACTGACCCTGCTGCCAAATTGCAGAAGTGCAGTTCTGCAACTAGAGTCTGGTTAAATGAGGTTGCAGTTTTGTTTGTTAAAAATGTATGCTTATGTGATGTGATCGGGGGATTGCTGAGGCAAGAAGGAATGGTAACTCTTGTGAGTGCTTACTTTCCGGGAGGTGTAGTGAGGGTGCTGGCCCAGCTTTTTGTTCATGCTGTCCAAGCAGACGGTATCTGTGACTTTCCCTGCAGTGAGACAGGCTTCATCCAGGACGGAGATGATGCCCTTATGAGGCTGCTCCACTAAATTCACTATGATCTGATTGTTAAAGTATTCTATCTAAAAGAAAGAAAGGTCCAGTTTAGAGAAAAGGCGCATGGATTATATTTAGTATGGATTAAGTTTTTGTATCATACTCACATTCTGCCATGTGATACCCTCTCTCTGGTACTCGTCCTGCTCCTGCCGTAGAATAAGCTCAATGAAGAGCTGCTGTAGCTTCTCGTTGCAGTAGTTAATGCAAAACTGCTCAAAACTGCGGACATGAAATGGGTAAGAAAGAGCCAACCACTTAAACCACTCAAAAAAAAGTCCCATGCATTTGAAGTATTTTAATGCCAAGCAATATTAATAACTACACAATGCATGAATGACACTGACCTGTTGTTATCAAAGATCTCAAAGCCATAGATGTCCAGCACACCTATAACAGTGTTTTTGCCATGCAGGGCAGGATTGTAGTCCTTCACTTGAATCACGCTATTGATACGACCCACTATCCACGCAAATAATCTCTCATATAAAGCCTAAAATGAAAGCCATGCCAAAATAAGAACTGAACATATAATACAGTAAAGACATATTTTAAGTGGTCATACCAACATTTATCATTTTATTTTTTCCTAAAGTTCACTTTAGTTTTTTTGCACCAAAAACAGATGCAAGTTTTGAATTTTCCACACTCCCATTTCCCTGATATTAAACATACATTGGTGATGTACTGTAAGTGTTCATGTATTCATTCTTTGATGTCACAAAGTTTCCTAATGAGCTGTTTCTGCAAAATATAGTCTTTCAAATGAAGAGTGACTTTTGAGTTCTGAAAGTTACAGGATGCTTACATAGCAAACTGAACTGGTATGATTTAAAGGGGTCATATGATGCTATTTTAAAGATAATTATTTTGTGTATTTGGTGTAACAGAATATGTTGACATGCTTTAATGTTCAAATTGTTATTTTTCAAATACTGTACATTATTGTAGGTCCTCTATGCCCCGCATCTCACCCGCCTCAAACGCGTCGTTTTCAACAAAGCCCACTCTTTTGACAAGCGCAGTCTGCTCTGATTGGCCAGCTGACCCAGTGCGTTGTGACTGGCCGAACACCACAAGCACGCGTCGGAAATGTAACGCCCCTTACCATAAAGGGCTTCAGCAGCAGCAGCAGCTTCAGCTTTCAAAGTAAATATCAAGACAGTTAATAATGTCATTAGTTTTACCATCAGTTCAAGCCCGAAAGGGCAACAGAGTCGCATGACAGACACAGTGATGAAGCAGTACACAAGCAGCGGTTAAGACAGCTGACGTGCTATGATTCTGACAGACAGTTCACTCTCCTGTGATGTTTACCCTGTTTTCGCCTCCTCAACATACACACACACACACACACAGTGTTACTCTGAGCTGCGCATTACTCCGTATTTGAACAGTCAATAGCAAACACTAATAATAAAACATACTTACAGTGGCTGATTCAGAAGCTCCAGATTGTCATAGCAAAGTCGGAATTTACCCTTTTTTTTTTAAATAGCCTTTGTCCACAGCCAGCCTTGTACTCTTCTAGGTTAAAAAAACTGTTGTCCATAAAATGCGTTGCACAAATTTGAACCTCTGGGTTGTGCTGTTCTGTTGTAAATAATTCTTAACCAATGATTCCTAATTGCATCAACTAGGCCACTACTGCTGTTCCTGCAAACCCACGCCTCTCTTTCGTTTGCGTGCACATTGGCCGCAATTTGCGAATATTTCCGTAGACCCATGTGGGGGTGTGTTAGAATGAGCCTTTTTAGGTAGGCGTGGCTGACTCTTAACCTTTATAAAGAATATATCTTTGGATTTGAGATTTTAGTCTTTGCAACTTTAGGGATCTTATTCACGAACAGATTGTAACACTCCAATGAGAAAGGAAAACTTGAAATCACATCGTATGACCCCTTTAAAGGATCTAAAGAAATCGATGTTTCATATGCTACCTCGAGAATCTTTGTTATTAATAACTAGTATGATGGATGACCACACCCAGGAAGACTTTTGCAACGGAAAGTGTATATACCTTGGTGGCAAAAGCGGCTCTTCCAACTACTTCCTGCTCGTTGTGTCCCTTTTTCATACCTCTCCACCCCCAGTAGCCACATGGTACGGTACAGCTTGCTTGTTCTGGTATTCTCAGCTCTGTGGGACGCAGCTCAGAAATGATGTTCACTGTATCTTCACCGACAGTACGACCATGTTCACCATCACTATAAACTGAAGGTTACCCGAAACAATGCATTGCAAGGTGTCATTTAAACCAGTGTTTCCAACTACACTCTTAAAAATAAAGGTGCTTCATGTTGCCATAGAAGAACCTTTTTGTCTAAAGGGCTCCATAAAGAACCTTTAACATCTAAAAAAACCTTTCTGTTTCACAAAAGGTTATTTTTTGGCGAAAGAAGGTTCATCAGATTACAAAAAGGTAAGAAATAGTCATATGGTTCTTAAAATAACCTTTGACTGAATGGTTCTTCTATGGCATTGCTTGAAGAACATTTTGAAGCACCTTTATTTTTTAAGAGTGTAGGGGGCCTACAATTATTTAAAATAAGACAAAACAAAGTTTAAATTAAGCTAAAACTCCTGAATACTAAGATGCAAGCTGAAATGATATGTTTTTGATTTAATTTGTTCCCTTCCCCCCACCAAATTTTCTTTAATAAAAACAACAATAATCTTGGACAACAACACTGGAAATTTATACTGTAGAGAGAATTTTTAAAAGTGCTGATTTGTTAACTCTGGACATGTCTGAATTAATTAAATATAAATCCTCTTTTTATATCCGGAATATACTTCAATGCTACAGTATATAGTACTGTCATAATACCAATGTATTATTAAAATATGCTAAAAAATTCCATTTAGATATTGAATAAGATACAGTCAAAGCAAAATTACTAAAAAAAATTACTTTATTTAAAAAAACAATGTAATCACCACTAGAAAGTAATGTACATCATCTGGCAATAAAATCAGTTAAATCTATAATATATATAGATAGTATATATAATAATCCAAATATATACAATAGATATATATACTATATACAATTATTATACAACAGTATTATGTAATATTAATTCCAGACTAGGCGCTTCAAATTAGAATTGCAATTAGGAATTTTAACAGCAGAAGACAATCTTCCAGAGCACTCAGTATGGGACTGACCAGGTGTAGGATGGTACTGAGGATCTTGTAGATGGAGCTGATCTCTTCGGTGGTGAAGCCAATCACTTTCAGTGCTGCCATCACAGCTTTGTGACATAATATTGTCCCGATGTCTTCCCCGGGCTCATGTATTTGGATGCCTGTGAAAATGATTTGGAATGACAGAGAGAGAAGTTAAGAAACACTGCATATTTTGAAATAGTAATATTCGCAGTACGCTGTATAAACTCTTATCGGAGAGCAGAATGCTATTCATTCAGTCTTGAATGGTTAGTCTGTGAAGTGGTTGTGTGTTCATAACCTGTAATATACTCGTAGGATAAGTACGTACAAGTGTGATTGAGGCTCCTTGACTGGTGTAGGCATATTCTGCTGGATCTCTCTGCAGATACAAAGACTTCAGCAATCCATCAGATCCTCCCCGTAACACCTGCACAAACAGGACATATCAATGCTGATTTATCTTAAGGGTTTATTAAACATTTAATAACAGTTCGTGCAGCATTTGGCACTCTTGAATTAATATCGTAAATTTCATTCACCATAACCTGTTCGGAAGATCTCACCTGATAAAATGAGTGGAAATTTCTCTCTCCCTCCTGCTGTTGGGCAACTCTAGACTGTTAATACAGCAAAGTATTTGTGTTAATTGCTTTTCTGTACTATAAAGTAGGCCTATTGATTTGACTCTCAATCCACCCTGATCAAAGAGGACCTCAGTAGTTGCACTCAGAGGGATGATTTCCCACCTCTTTTTTTTTTTACTAATATTTTAATATATTAAAATTTCTGCAGAGCACCAATGACTTTTTATTGCCAAGGTAATATCACAAAAATATCATTAATAATAAAAAACTATTAACTTTGAGCGCGTTCAGTTGTTATATCTAGCACAAAAAAAAAAAGTTCTATAAACGTTTTCTAACCTTGGTTATGGAAGCGTTATTTCTCTGTTACTTTTAAATGTTCTTTGAACGTTCTGAAAAGAAGAAAAAAAATTAACGAACGTCCAACTAAAACGATTCAAAAGTAGAGCATTCTATGATGCACTCCAAAAATAATGCTCCAGCGCTAACATTCTGAGAACATTATTAAAGACCAGATAAATGTATTTCTGATGTTTAGCCAAAGTTTTGAGAACGTTCCAAACTGTACGGGAGAAAACATCTTAGTATATCACAAAACTGTCCTTTTAAAAAGTAAAATAAAATGTAATAAAAATTGTTTATTTGGTTCGTGCCGAACGGTTTGAACAAACCAAGCAAAGGTAAACAATAACCTGTACATGAAAACAAAGCCCTGCACAGTCAGTAAAAACACCCTAATATTTTTTGCAAGACCTAGCAAAAAATATGGGCTAACAGTTATATATTTTTTTCATCAAATTGCGATCCCCCCATTCAAATCGAACTATTATTATTTTACGTGCTAATGTCAAGTTTCATATTCATGTCATATTCCTTGGCGGGTTTTAATTAGTACTGATACAACACTGAAGGCCTCACCTTCTCCAGCAGGTAGTTGTTGATGTGTCCTCCTGTGGGGTCTCCGTTGAAGTTGAAGTTGATGTCCATGTATTTGCCAAAGCGGCTGGAGTTGTCATTGCGGTTGGTCTTAGCATTTCCAAAGGCCTCTAACACACAGTTGGATTTCAGAAGCACGTTCTTCACACTGTGGTAGGATGCAAATACAGTAATAGGCAAAAACAATGTATAAACAAAGGTGTTTTGTCAGCTTACACAACAATAAGAGACTCAATGTCATGTCTAACGTTAGAAGATGTTCAGCCTTCTTCTCCAAGTTTAAGTTAAGCAGTCCATTAAACATGAACTTTGGCATTTTTCTTCTTAAAAAAATCCTGTTACAAATCTGTTTTTACTATATTAAGTTTATATTTTGTGTAATAAAAGCAATTAAATGCTTTAGTGCTGGGCAACGATTAATCGCGATTAATCGCGATTAATCGCATTCAAAATAAAAGTTTTTGTGTATGTGTGTGTACTGTGTATATTTATTATGTATATATATACACACCATGCATGGAATATTTAAGAAAAATATGTTCTATATATCTACTATAATTATATGAATTCAATTAACAGGTCAACATGTACTGTAATAACAATATAAAAAGAATACATGTAATATTTTTAAAATAATATACGTATGTGGTGGCTTTAATAGACCTATAAATATACACATTCCACACACATACCTAGCGGGTAAAATAAGTATTGAACACATAAACATTTTTCTCAGTAAATATATTTCTAAAGGTGCTGTTGACTTGAAACTTTCACCAGATGTCGGTAACAACCCAAATAATCCATAAATACAAAGAAAACAATACAAATAAGTTAAGAAATTAAGTTCTGTGTAATAAAATAGAATGAAACGGAGAAAAAGTATTGAACACATGAAGAAAGTGAGGTGCAAAAAGGCATGGAAAGCCAAGAAACCAGCAGAAATCTATCAGTAATTCGAAAGCATCATGCCTCTAGTCAGTGGGAATTAATATTAGCTGGTTCAGTCCCAACACCTACAGTACCAGGATGATGAAGATGAAACAAGGGTGGACATTTCAGCAAGACAATGATCCTAAACACAGCCAAATTAACTCTCAATTGGTTTCAGAAAAACAAAATAAAGCTGCTAGAATGACTGAAATGCAATAGAAAATAAGAACTAAAGATCATAGTTCATAGAAGAGGCCCACAGAAACTTCAAGATTTGAAGATTCTGTGGAAGAATGGGCCAAAATCACACCTGAGCAATGCATGCCACTAGTTTCTCCACACAGGAGGCATCTTAAAGCTGTCATACATACATTTCAGTACTTCAATACTTTTTCCCTGTGTCATTCAAATTTATTACACATTACTTAATTTCTTAATTTCTATTTGTTTTGTCTTGTTTTCTTTGTATGTATGGATTACTAGGGTTGTTACCGACATCTGGTGAAAATTTCATGTCAACAGCACCTTTATAAATATATTTACTGAGAAAAATGGTGACGTGTTCAATATTATTTTACCCACTGTAATTCATCCACAAAAGCTTTTATTTTGGATGCGATTACTCGCAATTAATCGTTGCCCAGCACTAAATTAACTACAAAAGAAAAGGAAAAATAGCCCTAAAAAGTCCAGTATCCCCAGAAAACTGACCTCTCGACCTCTGCTCTCTGGTTAGGGTTGGTGATTGCTGCAATGTACTGCATAATGTACTTGCTTGCCTCAGTCTTGCCTGCTCCGCTCTCACCTGAAACACAAGGAGATTTGTCTAATCCATACAGTAATGTCTTTGTTTATCAGTTTTATTCTTCCCTTATTAAACGCACAGTGGACAAACTCTCTGTACATGGTTCATCACAGAGTAATTCTGCTGCTCCGAACAGTTTTACAGATGCGCTAAAATCAGCAAGGAAGAGGTATGGAAGAAATAAAAGCAAAAAAAGATTTTATATAGGTCCAGCTTTTATATACATAGGTCTTGGTTTGATTGTATAGGTTTTGGCTTGGTTTTGATCAAAATGACGTCACACCAGTTTGTTCTTTGATTTCACTTGAAGTATAAACCGGGCCACCAATTATAATAGTTTACGATGAACCGTGCTGGACTGAGCAGCTTAAGCTTTACTTTACTTTTACTGCCATACTTAATTCTTAAAAATCTGTTAAATCATGTATCAATATGATCCCTCAGGCTTTTGGGATTATCTCTCAGGCATCATTTTAGTCCATGCCAATCTATATATATTTTGCCCTCCATAATAAAACCTACAGACTAAGAAGCATCTAATATCTATTGAGACCCTAGTGAAAATACAATATACTAAAATGTAAAAAATGTATATTTAATTACCATATCATATATAGAAACATCCCTGCAATTGTACTTTCAGTATACTACATTGGAATTTGCTCAATTAATTTTGCAGAAGTAGCGCTGAGGTCCAGCTAAAGATATACTGAAGTATATATTTGATTTTGCTAAAGGAACTATTGCAAGTATACTTCAGGTAAACTTTAAATATCTTGCATTTAAAGACCGATATTATTCAAAGATTATACAATCCTCATCAATAATGACATTAAAACACATTTTAGGTTTAATATTGAGAAATGTGCATTGTGCACAAGTAGTCCAAATAAAGTTTAATTATAATTTTACATCAGTAAGTCTTAAGTGATGTGTCAATAAATATGTTAATAGATTTGAACTATACGTAGTATGAAATAAATGTATTTTAAATATACTTACTGGGAGATAGAGTAACAAATGATATTTACCATGCATTTGTGTAAGTAGTCTGCTATCTCATTGATTTACATTACAAGCTATTAGATTTTCATCTTACTTTTTGGCCATATAAAAATCAGCAACTAATCACCACACGGCCATTTTGTTCTCAACTCTGAGCCTCGGTGTGTTTTTTACTTCTAGGGATGAGCTCCCTAGTTCTCATTATATAAAGCCTGATGTTCTCAACTTGATACTCAATAAAAAACTTTTAAAAATATTTTGTCTAAAGGTCCAGTAGATTTTTCTGACTATCATTTGATATGTCAGGGTTAAATATTACATGTTTTCAATGTGCATTTGTGCATTTTCATTCTGGTTATCCAGTTTGATTATTATGTTGTTGATCATTATGCAATTGTTGTTTTTTTTCAGCTGTGACTGTGTGTTTAGTACCTGAAATGACGATGCATGTGTCTTTGGCTCGTCTCTTCATGGCTTTATAAGCAGCGTCTGCGACAGCATACAGGTGAGGTGGATTCTCATACAGTTCTCTTCCCCTGTAGTCCTCAATGACCTCCTTTCCATAGATATCCAACTGTCTGTACGGATTGACTGACACCACTACTTCTCCAATGAAAGTGTAAATACGGGCTTTCTCAAACCTGGAAACAACAAACAATACTGTGAATGATATGCATGTCAAGCTGAACAGCAGAAACATCTTTAACAAGACTCATTGTTTTCATCGTATCGGTTTGGTTTAGTTCCTGATGAATCGAGAGACACAAAGAACAACTGATGGATGCATTGAGTATTACTGCAAGGTGAGGTGGGATCATTAACCATACTTAGAGGTTTAAGATGAAGTTACAGATAGGAATACATCCTCAATTTGTTCAACATTAATATAATAAAACATCATACACGACATCCCTTTTTTACACATGTTAATCTATCAAATATCAGAATACAATTGGAGATTCATTTCAATTTAAACAAGGGGAAACAAGTGTCATAACTTGACGTTAATCTAGGTATTATGTGCCACAGTATGTTTCTCAATGTCACACGCCTGTATTCAGCAGGAAGTGATACAGGGCTGGGAAGTGAGAACAGGAAGTGTCATGGGGCTCAAGATGACTCACTTTCTGAATTTCAATCAACATGAAATATAGTGTAATCTTAGTTAAGCAAACATATCCACTAACACGCTATCTCTTCCTGCCGTACAGCTAAAGTACATAGACATCTGTGCGAAGTTACAAGCATTAGTCATTGTAGACGATAAATTCTTTATACTCTTTCAAAACAAGCACTTTCACTTTAATGTCGGCATAATTCAAATAATAAGTAGTAGTAATATTTAAGGATTCAGTTTGTAGGATGTCTTCCTTCAGCAAATCATGAAATTTGCTGTGTTTTTATGTGCGAATGTGCGGTACAGTCACATGAGGCCTAGTCATACCTCAGCTGATAAAACGCACAGAATGGACAAGAACTGAACTCATTTTTTATGAGGTTTCAGAGGCCTAAGAATCTGTGACGGACAAAACAAGTGTGCAGTGAACACATCACAGTCATAAAGAGTCTTGTGAAAAGGTCATCTGATTCAACCTGTTTTAACTTGAGTGCAAATGCTGAATGTTAAAGGAAAGGAGAACTAGAAACTTGTGATTTCATCATCAGAAGATCCTACTGGCTGGCTATGATCAGCTGTTGTAAGACATGATAAGATGCCATTTTTGGACTCTTAAGCTGTTGATGTCAGCCACTTAAATTGATATTTCAGCTATGAGCGGGAAAGTCAAAAGCGAAATGACACATTCTTTCCCCTCCACTTTTTTCATCTAAAAATGTGTAATTTTCTCGTCACGGCATTGTCTACCAAGAAGGGAGTGGTCAAAATCAAAAAGGCACTAAAAAACATAAAACTAGACTTAAATACTCACTTTGAAAGTGAAACAGATTTCACAAGCAAGTTCTACAGATAAAACAGATTTTATCAAAGCACTGAGTAACCTTTTTGAAGGCCATGTTTACTGCCATCTTGTCAGGTTCTTTATAATACACAATGTCCATTGAATCTTCTAACACA
The DNA here is from genome assembly GCA_018155175.1 of Sinocyclocheilus anophthalmus. Classification (NCBI taxonomy): domain Eukaryota; kingdom Metazoa; phylum Chordata; class Actinopteri; order Cypriniformes; family Cyprinidae; genus Sinocyclocheilus; species Sinocyclocheilus anophthalmus. The sequence continues at coordinate 92,679 of JADLZN010004134.1, forward strand.
AGACCACTTTAGTGTAAAATGTTCACTCTTACCTTAACTTCAAGTTCTCCATAAACTGCTCCATGGTCACCTCGTCTAGAAGCACAAAGTCTGACTTTCCAAACTCCAAGCCCTCCAGCTCCGCCATCCCTGCAGGAGTCTATCTGAAGGCCAAATGGATGGAGAGAAAAGTGGAAGGTGACGAGATAGACCTAGAACCCCAGCACTGACTGCCGTCCTCTCAAAGCTGGTAGAGGAGACGAATGCGGAGTGGGTGTGGCCTACATCTTGGTCGTTGCATGATCTGAGGCTGTGCTGAGTGAAGTCAGTGATGACTGCGGTCTGCAGGCTCCAGCATGTCATCCTGTTCAAGAGAACATCAGCATATGTATGTGCGTATTTCTGTACGCATGTGGTAGAAGGAACTATCTTTAAACACGAGAGTATTTCTCATCTTGCTGAGCTACCACAGGCCCTGAAAGCAGCCACAGCGAAACCTTAACTAAACCTCTGTCCTGTTATCGAAACCTGTTTTGCTCAGTCCTTTGCCATTCATAACCTTCCCCATGTTTGTTGTGTCATTTGACATGAAAACACATACTTTGGCTTTTTATACGCGCAATTAGTCATGCATATTCAACAATATAAGCTATAAGTGATCATTATCTTACAAGAGGATGAATGGCATTTCCGAAAGCCCACCCTCTTCCTCTGGTCCTGCAATCACAGGGGAGTTTGGATCATAGACTGCTGTCAAGAGCTAGATCTCTCACATAGTCTGAGTTTTGCTGCCCACACACACTAATCTAGGATCTGTTCCATTCTTGCAAAACTTACTCACAACCATAAACAACAGGACCAAACAAGATACAAACAGACAGGAAAGGACGCACAGCATGCCATTTATGGAGAAATAAAAAGGGGTGCTGCGAGCAATTGTGATACCAATCAGCAGTGATACTATCACTGAACATGTTCATTTGAATGGTTCCGTAGTATTATTAACTGAGTTAATGTTGTTTCTTCTTAATCACAATATTACAAATTGCGTTCTATTAAATACATGTACAACTACAAATTCTGTTCAAATAATACGGTAGTAGATAGTTGGCAACCACAATTTTAATGCATTTAAGTTTAAAAGGTAGGACATTTGAGAGCTGAAAATTCAGGTCCATGACAAAAATTAATTTACTGCTCTAAAGCCAAAAGGTTATGTCATTATGTCTGTTAACTTAAAGGGAATAGTTCACCCAAAAATTAAAATCCTGTCGTTAATTACTCACACTATGTCGTTCCAACCATACACGCGTCCGTATCATCTTCGGAACACGAATTAAGATATTTTTGATGAAATCCGAGAGCTCTCTACCCTCCCCATAGACCGCAATTGCAACTGGAATGTTCCCAGACCCCTCGGTACATCATCGTAAAATAATTCATGTGACATCAGTGGTTCAACTGCAATTTTACAAACCTACGAGAATACTTTTTTTGCACAAAAGAAAGAAAAATAACGACTTTATTCAACAATTCTTCTCTTCCAAATCACGTATTCTGCTATTATGTAGAGTACCACGACATGTGTGTTCTGCGTCAGCAGCACCATGCGCATGCGTTGTTTATGTGGCACTCTCAATAATGGCGGAATTTGGAGGAGGAGAATTGTTTAATAAAGTCATTATATTTGTTTTCTTTGCACACAAAAAGTATTCTCGTAGCTTCATAAAATTACTGTTGAACCCCTGATGTCACATTAATTATTTTACTGATCTCCTTGCTACGTTTCGGGCCTTGAACCTGTCAGTTGCATTGCGGTCTATGGGAGGGTCAGAGAGCTCTCATAATTCATCAAAAATATCTTAAAAAGTGTTCCGAAGATAAACGAAGGTCTTATGGGTTCGGAATGACATGAGGGTGAGTAATTAATGACATAATTTTCATTTTTGGGTAAACTAACCCTTTAAAGACAATTCCACTTTTACACATTAAACAATTATTGACAATAAAAAAGAAAATGTTTTAGGTATCAGTAACACCTTATTCAGTTTATTGTAATGAATGGTTATGTGATTACAATAGTTTGAGAGTGAGAGTCGGAGAATGAGCCAATATTGAGTCACTATTCACAGTATTTAATGTATAACTATTACAAATTTCATAGATTATTTCACATAGATTAACATTAGTCATCTGTTGATCAAGGAAATTACATTTGATTACATTACAGTAATGTCTAAAAATAATCAAATGGCCAAAAAGAATAGTGTTAAGACAACTAGTTAATCATAATGACCACTGTCGAAATTCTTAAATAGCAGACCAAAACATGGGGGATATATATTTTTTTTATACAACAGAAAACTGTATCTGATAGAAATACTCGATAATACACATTCTCAATTCATACAATATTAAATCATAATCAATGCTTCATTAATTATAAGGAAAATGTATTTGTATAATATATGTCTCACATTTTAACAGTTTCAACACAAGAGCCTCAGCTCTTGTTTCCTTTTTTTTTGACAGGGAGGTGCTCAGTCCCTAATTCAACCACAGGGCCTGCCTCACTTCCTGTAGAATGCAGAAAAAGACACTTCCTCATCGAGTCACTATGGTAATGAAGGAGAGTCTTGACAAAAAAAAAAAGCTGAATACAATGCAAGTACTGCAATAATAATAGACAGGTAGACAGGAGACATTGGAAGTTACATGAATATGCTCCTTTTCTTTATCACATAATTTCAAAAATAATCACAGTGATTGCTGCAAAATTGAGTACAATGTAATATTTCGGGTTAAGCTCAACTGACAGTATTGTGCATAATTTGATTACGCACAAAAAAACAAAAAAAAAAAATGGGCCGGTGTTAAAAAGCGATAATGTAAAGCTTTAGAATGTTAATGCACTGAAATTATTTTAGTATTATTTGAGTTTGTCTTCACATCTTTGTGTTGTTTCGATACTTTTTTAACAGCTGGGTTAGGTGGTTTTAAATTAAATATAACTGCACACAGCCAACGTATAAACAATGCTTATGCGCCCATGTTATTTTGTTTCATGTCTTGTGGCTATACTGAACCAATGAGTATAGCCACAAGACATAAGACATAAAACCAATGAGCCCCATTCAGATTTTTTTCTTTTAAATAAGTGGAAATTCATTTTCATGGTAATCAATCAATCAATTTTTAATTTTCTTTTTGTACTGAACCCAGAATTTTCTCATGAATATACATGTTATTAAGCAAATTGAACTATCAGCATAGAGCAGCATTCCACTGCTCTCTTAAAGTAGTGTCAAAGTGTCTGACTTCTAAAAAGTCTCAAAGTGTGTTTTCCAATGAAAGGCTATGAGGAATTCATGTTTTAATGTTGTTTTAACAATTTTTACTTTTGTTTTTGAACTTGATCTTTCGTTTAGGAATAAGAGCAGCCATTATTTTAGGAATGTGCCCTTGTTTAGATGTCTTAACTTCTTTAGGGGGTGTCAAATTCTGCTCATCATAAGCTGATGGTTCTTGGTTTACTCTGCTTTCATTTTTGTGTTGTAATCGAGAGGCGCTGTGTGCCCTGCCACATTGTGCAGAGGATTTAGAAGATTTAGAGGACTTGCGACCTCTTTCCTGTTGTACTTCTGGCTGTAATTGAGAGTCAGTCCAGGAATGTGAGGCAGAGGAGCTACTAACAGTAGTAGTGTACACAGCATCAGGAATTCCTCCCAAGTCTGGGTTCTCCTCTCTATGCCTTGTTTTTTGTCTTGGCAAAGAGCTGCTGCGTCGCAGAAAGTTGTGAGAAAGAAAGTGTCTTGGCGAAGCAATGCTAGCCTCCTGTCCAAGAAGCTTTTCCTTCGCGTCATAACTGTCTTTAGAGGAACCCACCACTTTGAGAATGTCCTTTTCCTCCCTAATTAAAACATTGTAGATCTTTTGGAATGAGTAAGCCTTCTCAGTAATGTGTCTCCTTTGACTGCTGCTAAGTTTATGCAGGTCTATTTCTTGCGTGCGTAAAGATGAGGTGATGTTCTGCATGAATTCACGCAATTCTTTACCTGCTTCCTCACAGGATCCTCCTGAAAGTTTAACTATAACAACTCCTGAATCATCTACATGGTTAATACGAGTTTGGTGATCAGATTGTATTTTTTCAATAAAACCTTTCTTAAAGTGCATTGCATATTTAAACGCGAACGGATCCACAGGGAAGGAATCCTCAGTTTTCCTGTGAGACGAGGGATTCCGCTGCCGAGCGCTTTTGCTGGAATCCTCATAGCTCCTGGTGGGACTGCTGAAGGAACTCTCTGCGCTTGAACTAACATCCAGTGGAGAGGCAGCCTGCACGAGTGCCTGCCTGTTTGGGGACTCTGGGGATCTTGAGTTTATTCCAGAATCTGGGTTTCTGCCCGCAGCATACACTGAGCGGCCATTGTTGTGACTGTGCCTCGATGTTGAATGAGATCTAGATTCATAGTCACTGGAGACAGCTCTGAAGACAGAGTCAGATGAGACGCCATTAGTGCATTGCGAAGGTGTGCTTCTTTGCGAGTGGGTTTCTTGAGCCAGAAGATGCATGAGTTTGGGATGGATGCGTTTTAGGTTAAGAAAGGTTCCCTGCAAATGCAGCTGTCCTGAACTGGTCTCTGACACATCAAAGCCGTGGCTATGAAGAAGATTTCGGATCCTTTTCTGACTGTAGAACATGCTCACATCAAGGAATGCTTCAGCTGGCATGTCAAACTGAGAAAACATAATAAGCATGTTAAGGAAATACCTGTGTCATGCCTCACTTTTGGGCTGTTATTTATTTAGATTGTGCAGTGCCGGTCCTCCTTATATGCAAAGTATGAAAGTTGTGTAGGGCCACCAGGCCATCAGGGGGCCCCCTTGCTCTCAAAAAAGATTTAAATAGAGCATCACTATACAATATAAACATGATGGTAGTATGCAGATTAAACGTTAGAGATGTCAGATTCGGACATCATGCAGTGCATGAGGCAGGTAATGACATGCATATTATTAACTTATGGCTATGACTTCCAAATGAAGTTATCTGTCCGGAGCAGAAAAATTAAAGAAAAAGCTTCAAGAACGTGTGTAATTTTAGTCTTATTTAACTCCAAACCATGCAATAATTAATTCAAAATTAGTGCATTAGTGCTTTAATCCTATCAGTGCATTAAAAAACAATGCCCATCAGTCTA